>JASKMD010000011.1:3994060-4094060 GCA_030144725.1 Haematococcus lacustris
GGGGTGCGAGGTCAGTCGGGCTGTGCAGTGCAGTGCCGCCACGAGGTCCTTAGGGAGCAGCCCTGGAGTTTGTGAAGAGAGTCCAAAACAACAATGATGATTAGCATGCCTTTGTTTCATGCCCAGGCGCACTTAGCCATGAAGTGCATTGCAGAAAGGCCTGAAGCTCAAGAGGGGTAGGACAGCAAAGCAGGCTAAGGCTGGCGGGTAAGCAGTGTAAGCCATCATTAGGGTGGGGTCAGGGAGGAGTGAGAGATGAGGTCAGGTGGCTGCCTGAGAGAAGGGGTGAGCTAGGGCTTCAGTAGGGTTTGGCCAACAACTTGTAAGGCAGGTGGTGCACCTGCCCTCACACCCTGCTGCTGCCGCTGCTGCTCCCTACTCCTGCCCCGCGTTTTTTACCTGTGTTGAAACGCTTACTGCTCACGATCCTAACTTGACAAGTGACATGGATGTAAAGGAGTGACGCTTGAAAATCTACAAGTTGTTTGGCAGCCTGGCTTCCGTCACCATTTTGAAGCACCATGAAAGGTCTGCATGCTCCACCTTTGCTGCAAGGCCAGTTTTTTCAATGGCCCTACTGCTCCTCCCCTGCTGCCCCATGCCCACCTTGCGCCATGTGGTCCTCGGTCAAGTGCTGAGACAGAGCCGTGACCAGGTGCAGGAACGAGCCCTGCCAGCGGTGGCTGACTAGGTAGCGCGGCGGTGCCACTACACTGTCCGGCAGCACATCCGCGAACCGGCAGCCCAGGTCTCGCGTGCGGGGCGCAATGAAACGGGCCACCACCTGCGGGAGGCGGGCGCAGGAGCGCGTGACAGCGGTGGAATGTGTGACCCGACGCGCGGACTCCTCGCAATGATCCCAGCTCTCCTAGCCCAGCTCGACAAATGCATCTCACCATTTACACTACGATATTCGACTGGACGCAGCCGCTGCACCGCACCTGCTCGGTGGTCAGCTTCTCCGCAGCTTCCCTGCCGTGCTCGCTGGCGACCAAGCCAGCCAAGGTCTGCAGGAAGAAGAGCGAGACGCCGTTGTGCGTCGCGGGGCGGGAGTGGCGAGTAATGAGGGCGTGGTACTGCACGGCGTGGGGGTTGCTTCTGGCCTCGACCTGCGGGGCGCACGACGGACTGCGCAGGTGAGGGCCGCGGGGTGGATGCAGCGGGACTGGGGAAGGATGCCGGGAACCGGGAAGGTAGGACACAGTGTTACGTGAGGAGCTGGCCCTGCCACGAGCAGCGGTGAGCGTGATGAGGGGGAAGCACAGACACAGCAGGGTGAGGCAGACTGTGGGGGAAATGGAAGCTGTACGTGCATGATTGGCCTGCCATCAGCATTACAGCACGTAAATCCACAAAACTAGGAAGCCATGCCATAGGCTTGCTCAGTGCAGGCATAGCACCCCATCTTGTGGCTGCGACACATGCCTAAGCATGCCACACTTGACACATGCCTTGGGCAGCTGCTAGAGCCTCTGCCTGCTGCCTTGTGACTGCCTCCCCTGCCCGCCACTCCTGCGCCTGTTGCTGGTGCTGCAACAGCTGCGCCTGCAATGCCTGCAGCTCTTCAGCCTGGGCAGCCACCTTGGCCATGTAAGCTTCCAGCTGCTGCTGAAGGCTGCAGGTCTGCTGGTCAGAGGTGGTGTGTGTATCACTATCGAGCTGGTGTCCTGGCTGCTGCTGCTGCTGCTGCAGCTGTGGCACTAGCTGCTCCTCCAGCACACTGCAGCGCCTTCTCTGCCAGCTCCAGTGCACGCTGCCAGTGCCTGCTGGGTGTGAGGCATGAACATGCTGTAGCAGTTGGTCTGCCAAAGCTTGGCAGCGCTCCAACACATCATGTGCCTGCTGCTGCAGCAAGGAATTGCGCGACCTCATCGATCGCGAGCACCAGCGAGCCACCAGCGAGCCATCAGCGCACCGCACCGCATGCGGCCCACCAGTGTCAATGCATGGCTCCATGTCACATGCACCTTTTTCCGTGGGAAGGGTGATAATGCGATGTCAGACCAGGAAGGGAGGCTAGCATCGCGAGTGCGACAGCTGAGGAGATGGGGTCAGGCAGCCAGAGCACCTCGCAATGCCAGCCGAAGCACCCCCCAAGCACAGCCTAATGGCAACAAATACGATAGCCAGTATGACTTCACCTGCCAGCAGCTCGGCCCTGCACACGCGGAGGTATATTGCATGGGCCGGACCCATCATTAGCTCACCGCATTTGCCACGTGGCCTGTGAATGCTGCGGCGATGCCAACTGCCTTCACGCCTGCTTTTTTGCTGCTCACGTCCCGGTGCACCCGCTCCCGTTCGCGGCCAATGATGCTGCGTCGACGATCTAAGCGTGCGGTGCGCGACCCAGCCTCGTCACCGTTCACCTGCATTGGCGCGACCGCGGCACTCATGCGGACAAACCAGGCAGACAGGCGCATACCTCCCTCTTTTACCTCTTCTCCCGCCCTTCTTTCCCCGCTCTGTCCCCTCCCACCTCCCTATCTTCCCTCCTAACTCCTGTCATTGCTTACCCTCCCTCTCCCATCCCTTCCCTTGCCGGTTCTCCTTTCCCCTCCCCTTCCACACATTGACCTCCCTCCGCTCCCCCTCACCAGCACCGGCCCTGCAAACGCCAGCCAGGGGTCGTCCAGGGCACGTAGCTTGGCTGCCGGCAGCGCCTGCCCCCCTGGCCCCTGCCCCTGCCCACCCCCGGCCTCATCAGGGCCCGCTGCCCGGCCAGCCATACCACGCTGGCCCGTCCCCGCCTCGCCCCTCCTCCTATGCGTGGCCGCCCCAGGGTCAGAGCCAGGCCCCCCTGCTCGGCTGCTGGTGCGCCCCAGGATGCCCTGGTCACTCAGGCGCACCAGCTCAGGAGCTGGCAGGCGGCTGTCAGACCTGGCCAGCGGGGACGCACCCAACCTCCTCCTCTCACCCGGAGCATGAGGCCCCTCCCAGGAAACCCTGCCATACTCCCCGCCCTCAGCCTCCCTGCCTGCCTGTCCCTGTGTGAACACAGCCAGGGCGGCCGCTGCAGACGACCCTGTCCTCATCATGCGTGCCGCCCCGGCCCCAGCCACAAGGGCCCCTGCCTGCAACACTGAGCCACCCAGGGTGACCCGCAGCCCCTCCTGCAGCCGTTGCGAGCCATGCCGGCTGAGGCTGCTGCGAGGCAGCGACTGCTCAGCCGCTACCGCGTCGCTGTGGGTGGACAGACGTTCGAGCGCAGGACCCTGGGAGTCAGTTGCGGGCAGCAACGGAGTTGAGGATCCTCGATGCAGCGCTGGCCCAACATTCACGTGCTTCATCAGCTCTGGCTCGTTTATGCCTGAGGGCGCTGCGCCCTCCTCCGCAACGCCGTCTAGCAGCAGCCGAAGACGCACCCGGCGGGGGCTCATGCTGACGCGGCCAAGCTGGAGTCCGCCCTCCGACAGTCGCCGCAATAGACCCTGGCCACGGCCCGCGACAAACGCACGCGTGGTGCCAGCGCCGGCGGTGGAGGTCTCGGGATCTAATCCTGTGCTGGACGAGCGGCGTATCGCAGACCCGCCAATACCAACATCGGCTGCTGCCTGACGCTGGCTGTCAGGGCTGTCCCAAATCAGGCTGCGACATGAGCCCCCGGCCGGAGAGCCCGTACCTTCATCCTTCCTCCCTGACTTGGCCTCCACACCCTCATTCATTTCTCCGTCCCAGCCGTCATCCACACCCTTGTCCCTGCCATCACTGAGCTGCACTGTACGGCCGGGCGTCACAGCGTGCGGCGGTGGCTGTGCTAGTCTGCTACGTTGCCCTGCTGCTCTGCCTGGCTGCTCACCACGGGGGTCCACCACCCCTCCACCCTCACTCTGCGTCCTCCCACCCTCAGCCAGCTGGCTGGGCTCAGCGTCTCCTGCCAGGGCTTGGCGCATCACACTGCTGGTGTGATGGGAGAGCGCCACTCCTGGGAAAGAGTGATGGGTGCCTATCTGCCCAGCGGCCAGCATCTGCCCCCCGTCAGCCATGGCCTGGTGCATTCCATGTGACCGTGCCCCCTCGCCTTGCGGGGCCCCTGCCCTGGCTGCGGCATTGTGCAGCGCTCTGGCCAGCAGCCCCCCCACCCCCGCTACCAGCATGTGCATGGACCCGGCCTGCAGTGGCGGCAGGTTGCCCTGGGGCAGTGAACCCCAGCCCATCACCCGCCATACTGTACCGTGCTGCCACCTGGGCCAACTCCCCCCCCAGGTCACTGTCGCTGCTGCTGCTAGACCTGCGGCGCCGCCCTCGGCCCCTGCTGTCTGTCGAGGTGGGGCCAGGCTGCCAGCCAGACTCAGACTTGGCACTGCGGCCGCTTCTGCTGCTGCTGCCCTCCCCTTCGCTACTGCCAGCTGAGCCGTCATCGGAGTCTTCCAGCAGCACCCGGCCATTCACTGACATCAGGGGTGGCCCCCCCACAGCTGCTGCCACTGCAGGTGTGGCGCCAGAGAAGCTGGTAGGAAGTTGGGGGGACACTGCGCCGCCCTGCCCTGCTGCAGCAGGGGCTGCTGGGGTCGGCAGGAGGCTGGTGAGGGAGCGCAGCAGGGCACGGGCAGTGGCCAGGGTGCCTGGGTCCAGGGCAGCGGGGGGCTGTCCCGGCTGGTCCCGCCCTCGTGCCCTCCAGGACAGCACATGGGGCAACGCCTGGTGCACGGCATCGAGCCCTGGGCTGGACCTAGAGCTATGCACAGCCGCAGACCATGGCCCCACGCCTGCCTCTGCACCTGTAGTGGCCAGCAGCGCTGTGGCTCCTCCACCACCCCTGGGCGTGGCCAGCTGGCCGGCAGGGGGGTCGCCCAGCACCCTGCCTTCAGCGTCAACTGCTGGGCCTGGTATGCCCTCCTCAGAGCCCACCTGCGTAGGCCCCCTGCTGCCCAGCCTGCCCTTGCCTGTCTCGTCAACGTCCAGCCGGGTCGAGCCGGCTGCCTCCTGCCCCACAACGCCAGCGCCTGAGGCGCTGCCTCGCCCTCCCTCTTCACTACTGCTTCGCCCCTGCCCACTCCCCTCCACCACTACCTGCTGCTGCTGCTGCAGTTGCTGGGGTGGGGCATGGGGGGCTGTTCTGTGGCTGCGCAGCTGTGCGTCCCGCTCCAGTGCTGCTGCCGCCTCCTTGGCAGCACACGCCGCCAGGAGTTGATCCAGGGGTCCGGCCAGCAGGGCTCCCAGCCTATCCCCTGGCTTCTCGTTTGGCTTCTTGGGCCGGTGGCCATGCTGTACTTGACAGGCAGCAGGCGGGCAGGTTAGGGGGGCGGGCAGGCAGCAGGCAGGCAGGCAGGCAGGCAGGCAGGCAGGCAGGCAGGCAGGCAGGCAGGCAGGCAGGCAGGCAGGCAGGCAGGTAGGTGGGCAGGCAGGTAGGTGGGCAGGCAGGCAGGCAGGCAGGCAGGCAGGCAGGCAGGCAGGCAGGCAGGCAGGCAGGCAGGCAGGCAGGCAGGCAGGCAGGCAGGCAGGCAGGCAGGCAGGCAGGCAGGCAGGCAGGCAGGCAGGCAGGCAGGCAGGCAGGCAGGCAGGCAGGCAGGCAGGCAGGCAGGCAGGCAGGCAGGCAGGCAGGCAGGCAGGCAGGCAGGCAGGCAGGCAGGTAGGTGGGCAGGCAAGCCAGCAAAGGAATAGTCATGTATGCCAGGCACAAGGTGGTGGGCAGGTTTTAGAGTGGCGAGAAGGTAGACTGACTGACAGTGTGCATGAGGCTGATTAATCCCCATATGGCCAGCAGTGACAGAAAGTTATTACTGGGATGGAGGGTGAGGTCCAGTTGCTACTCAACCCTGACCCTGACAAGAGACATGTGGAATGTTAGTGCTGTCGAGTTGATAGAGCTGACAAGCTGTTCAGCTGTTAAGCTATTAAGCTGTTATGCCATGTGTATTCTGAGCTGTGAGGCCCAGCCCAGAGAAGGTCCGCGTCACAGTGCTGTGCTGAGCTGACTTGTGCTGAGCTCACATGCACAGCGCCGTCTTCAGAGCTGCTGCCTGAGGCTTTGTGGGCTTCCAAGCTGCGCAGTGGCAGTCGCATGGCCAGCTTCTTGCTCCATTTGCTGGTGTCAAATGCCAGGGCTGGCAGCACCACACTCTGCTTGGCCAAAGTTTCAGCAGCCAGCAAGGCGGCCTGTGGGCAGGAGTTGACGCTAGCAATGTTTGACAAGATCTGTCGTGGGCATGTTGTGCTGGCTGTGGTGTCAGTTTGAGCCGTGCCCTCTTGAGGCCGCATTAGGCATGTCCATGTTCAAACCTGCCAATTTTCGTCAGGAAGGAAGTTCCTGTACCGCTGCAGGAACACGGAGGCTGCGAGGGGCGCGTCCGTCTCTGCAGCTGGACTGGTGGTGTGGGGGGCGGGAGGGGCCACGCGGCGAACATCGAGAATAGCATCTAGCTTTTGTTTGCAGTTTGGCCAGCATGGCACTGTGTCCGCAACAAGGGCCTGGGGCCGCGGGGGCGAATTGTGTGCGACATTGCCGTGCCTGTCCATTGCCTGTCACCATTTAGCCTGGCTCCGCGCATACTACCATTGGCAGTACGATATGTCCGTGAATCAAAGCACATGCCGGGTGCGAAATGGCGTCATGTTTCATTCTAGCCTGTTCCAGCAGATTGGGGTCAATGATGTCGAGCTGGACTGGGGGGTGGAGCTGGGCTGGGGTGGCTGCAGAGTGGGGGGAGGTGCGTGTGGCAAGGCGGGGGTGAAGGTAGGGAGGGTAGGCTGGGTCGGGGGGGGGAGGGGGGCCTGGGGCTGGTCCTACTATTGAGAACCCTGAATAGGGCGGGCCTAGGAAGGACCAAAGCATCACAGATACTGCTTTCTGCCCTTTGTCGTACGTTTGTTGAGCTCTGCCACAATTGCTTCAACCAGAGCTGAGCCAATATCAGGGCCACGCAAGGCCACGCAAGGCTGCCTTGATGCCAGCCACCTCCTTGTTACCCTGCCCCTCGTCATTATGAGCTTGCTGCCCACTGCCACTGGCACCTGCAGACATGGGAAAGCACAGCACACGCACAGCAACTTGATGTATGGAGTCGCATCGTCCCGCGATGCACATTACGTCGCGTCGTCAGCGAGCTCTTGGTAGTCTCATATTTCGTCAAGCTTTGCGGCTTACCGGCCACACACTGTGCCGGGGGGACGGGGCGCTTCCGTTTCTTGTTTAAGGAAATCTCAAGGGCTCGGTAGCCCTGTCGACGCGGTGACCTGACCTGACCTGAGCTCAGGATTGTGCATCTGTGTCGTCAACCCCGGAGAACGGCCAACTATTCACCGTCCGAGGGAAGCTGGGGGAACAGTGAGGCCGGTATGAGAAGTCGGGCGGGGCGGGCGGGGCGGGGCGGGGCGGGGCGGGGCGGGGCGGGGCGGGGCGGGGCGGGGCGGGGCGGGGCGGGGCGGGGCGGGGCGGGGCGGGGCGGGGCGGGGCGGGGCGGGGCGGGGCGGGGCGGGGCGGGGCGGGGCGGGGCGGGGCGGGGCGGGGCGGGGCGGGGCGGGGCGGGGCGGGGCGGGGCGGGGCGGGGCGGGGCGGGGCGGGGCGGGGCGGGGCGGGGCGGGGCGGGGCGGGGCGGGGCGGGGCGGGGGCGGGGCGGGGCGGGGCGGGGCGGGGCGGGGCGGGGCGGGGCGGGGCGGGGCGGGGCGGGGCGGGGCGGGGCGGGGCGGGGCGGGGCGGGGCGGGGCGGGGCGGGGCGGGGCGGGGCGGGGCGGGGCGGGGCGGGGCGGGGCGGGGCGGGGCGGGGCGGGGCGGGGCGGGGCGGGGCGGGGCGGGGCGGGGCGGGGCGGGGCGGGGCGGGGCGGGGCGGGGCGGGGCGGGGCGGGGCGGGGCGGGGCGGGGCGGGGCGGGGCGGGGCGGGGCGGGGCGGGGCGGGGCGGGGCGGGGGCGGGGCGGGGCGGGGCGGGGCGGGGCGGGGGCGGGGCGGGGCGGGGCGGGGCGGGGCGGGGCGGGGCGGGGCGGGGCGGGGCGGGGCGGGGCGGGGCGGGGCGGGGCGGGGCGGGGCGGGGCGGGGCGGGGCGGGGCGGGGCGGGGCGGGGCGGGGCGGGGCGGGGCGGGGCGGGGCGGGGCGGGGCGGGGCGGGGCGGGGCGGGGCGGGGCGGGGCGGGGCGGGGCGGGGCGGGGCGGGGCGGGGCGGGGCGGGGCGGGGCGGGGCGGGGCGGGGCGGGGCGGGGCGGGGCGGGGCGGGGCGGGGCGGGGCGGGGCGGGGCGGGGCGGGGCGGGGCGGGGCGGGGCGGGGCGGGGCGGGGCGGGGCGGGGCGGGGCGGGGCGGGGCGGGGCGGGGCGGGGCGGGGCGGGGCGGGGCGGGGCGGGGCGGGGCGGGGCGGGGCGGGGCGGGGCGGGGCGGGGCGGGGCGGGGCGGGGCGGGGCGGGGCGGGGCGGGGCGGGGCGGGGCGGGGCGGGGCACTAACTTTGATGCTTTGCTGTGCACGGAGGGCGCGCCCATAGAATTTCTAGGCTAGAAGGGTTGAATTCTAGTCTTTGGGTGCTGAGATACTGGAAAGGTAGCTGGCTGGGTTGCCTACATTGTGGATCATCTAGCATAGTGTTTGGCGTTACATTCGTCGTACTACCAGGGGCCGGTTTTCTGTTAGATGGGAGCGCCTGACTGACATGCCTTGTGCGTAACCCAGGATCGGATTTGGCCCCAGACATGAGCCTTGTGGAATGTTAGTGTTGTTGAGTTGTTGGTGTTGTTAAGTTGTGCTTATAGTTAAGTATAGTATGACTATACTTAATTATAAGGGGGGAAACCTCTTGAAGGGCCTATAAGGGACAAGGAAAGTATAAGGGAAAACCCTTAACGGGGCACTACATAAAGGGTTTTTGTACATTGGTTTGTTATATTTATGCCATGTCTAGTCTAAGCGGTGCAGGGCACAGGGCAGGGTGCAGAACCCAGGATCAGAGTTGGGCCCAGACATGAGCCATGTGGAATGTCAGTGTTGTTGAGTTGTTGTTAAGTTGTGAAGCTCTCAAGCTGTTAAGCTGTTATGCCATGTGAATCATTTGAGGCCGGGCTCAGGGGAGTTCAGTGTCAGGAGCCGTCTTCAGAGCTGCTGCCTGAGGCTTTGTGGGCTTCCAAGCTGCGCAGTGGCAGTCGCACGGCCAGCTTCTTGCTCCAATTGCTGGTGTCATATGCCAGGGCTGGCAGCACCACACTCTGCTTGGCCAAAGTTTCAGCAGCCAGCAAGGCAGCTTGTGGGCAGGAGTTGACGCTAGCAATGTTTGACAAGATCTGTCGTGGGTATGCTGTGCTGGCTGTGGTGTCAGTTTGAGCCGTGCTGTCTTGAGGCCGCATTAGGCATGTCTATGTTCAAACCTGCCAGTTTTCGTCAGGAAGGAAGTTCCTGTACCGCTGCAGGAACACGGAGGCTGCGAGGGGCGCATCCCAGCCCAACCGAACCCATAATCAGGTTTGGGCGCCATGCCTGATGCTGGAGCCTCCCGTCAGCCGTCAGGCGGTTGTGAGCAGTGCTGTACACATGTGGGTGGGCCTGGTCCGTCACGAACTTACAGCTACACACACTTCGTATCACCAACAATCCATACAAAAATGTCCATCCACTCATGAGGTAGAAACCGCGCCATGGCACCTTCTATTGCTAGTTTTGCAGTTTGCTATTTGTGAGGCTACCCACGCTGACTCTCCACTAACGACCCTGTCAACACCCATGTGTAATTTCATGCAGGCTGTTTGGGCTAGTCCCATGACTAGCTGATTTTTACATATTGCCTCGGCCTGCAAGTAGTGACATGTGCTGCCTGACTTACTGCCATTTCACACCAGCCCCACAGCACCTCCCTCATCACAGTACGTCATCATTCCATGTCCAATGTACAGCTGAGCAGGTATCTCGATTCCGCAACTCCCTGCGTTGCTAATGCGGCCATTCTTCCCATGCACTCATGCACCCCTGCATCCGTATGCCAGTGTCCGATGTCCTGAGCATGAAAATGAACGTTCTGACGTCAAGCCAGGAGAGGATGCCTGGTGGAGTGTTGGCACTAGTAGGAGGATTAAAGGTAAAGGGAGAGGTGTGCTGCTGCAAGAATGCATTCAAAACCACACACAACACCTGCTGCAGGACAAGAAACAAGTGGAGGGGCCAAGCAAGGAAAGGCGCGAGGTTGAAGGAAGAGTTCCTGCCAGCCCCTGTTAGCCTGGCACGAGGCTACCTACAAACAATCCCACCCAAACAACAAATGTGCAGCAGTTGGTTCGCATGCACCCTGACATGCAGGCCTCCGCCATGCAGCATGGGTGCATGCGATGTCATATCCAGGCCCTGTGGCGCAGGGAAAAGAAGCCGCCCACTTCTGCGCACGCTTGAAGACAGAGGGCAGGCACTTGCCAACACAACAGCCCCCACCCTGCCTAACCCCCACACAAGTGCCACTACAGAAGCACATCTGCCCGCACCCCCCACCTACCTCACTGAAGCCTGCAGCCTGCCTCCTTGCAGCAGCTGCTGGCCGTCCACATTTCTGCAGCAAGCCGAGGCTGTTGCATGGCTGCAGTGCTTGCATCTGGCTTCTCAACTGGCTTGCACAACCCACGTGTGGTCAGCCCGGGCCTTGTTTGGATTGGGCGGCGGAGCGCTTCGGCCGGGATCGGCGCCTTCTCCGCTCGCCATACTCTTCCCGCACTAGACTGTGCCGGTGCGCCGCGACTCAGCCTGACTGTTGCGCCACGTCCGCCAAGCAGCCGCATCGCCTGGCTGGAACGGGCCCGTACTGCAAATCACGGACCCCGGCCGACGTCCCCAGCTCTCTCCACCCTCTGTGTGAGCTCCGCCTGCTTCACCACCCCGCGCTACAGACCCTACGACTCCATCGCCTGAATCCTCATCATCATCAGCATCCCCCCACACGCCTTGCATCTCGGCTTCGAATAGAGGGCGCAGGAGCGCTGGCGCATCGAGGTCTAAGTGCTTCGCAACGGTGTTCGGCCCGCAGCTCGCGTAAGGTTGCCGGAAGCCCTTGTGATCCCAAACCCTGAATTCCGCAAAGGCATTTGACACCGAGCCGCTTGCGCCCAGTTGTGGCAAGCCGGACGTCTGCTGCCAACCGGCCTCACGCAGTAAAGCACCGACCATGACGTCCTCCCAGGGCAGGACGCCCCACCACACAGGAGCCCTGCAGGCAATCAGAGCAAGGCGCCCACAAGGATACGTGTAAGTGTGTGAGAAAGCGGGGCACTTGGGTGGTTGAGCCCGTTGGTTGGAGCCACAACATGGAGGCTAGGTTGAGGGCTACAGGAGGCCTTGTGGCAGGGCCCTGGCTCTTCCCCAGAGTAGATAGCAGGCTGGGTAGCTGGAGGTTTACACTGTCGTGAATGTTGGCTATCAACAGCTGCACCCATTCCCGACACACGCAGTCATCAGTCACAGCGTTGCCCTGCCCACCACCTGCCCTGCCCTGCCCATGTAGTGCAAAGTGACCTCCTGCCTACCCCACCCTACCCTGCTCAGCACCAGTCCTCGTCCAAGGTGAGAATGTGCGAACCTGCGGCATGGAGGTTGTGCTGTTGTGCTGTGGGCTGTGCAGCTGCTCTCACCTGTGCGGCTGCAGCTCCCAGCCTGCTGCCACACGGAGTGCCGTCTGCACCGTGTCCCGTGACATGAGGTACGCCCAGCCCACTGCATACTGCGTGCCCACCGGCAGGCTGGGGTCTGGGAACAGATCTGGGTCCATGTACCACCTGGAGGGAAAGGAGTGACATTTGGGGTGTAGGTGAGAGCACAGCAAGAGAAGAGTGACAGCAGGCTGGGTGTGTATTGAGGGAGTCTGCATATCAGGGGCCCGGTGGGTGAGTTGGGTGGCAAAATGTGAGGCAGGAGACACGGTGGTGGGGTCAGATCTGGGGTCAGATCTGGCGTGTGGGGTAATCACACGATGTTCGGTGGTGAGAATCAAGTGGCTGCACTGGTATGTCGCGCCTGTTGACAGCGAATCACTGGCCCATGTTTTCCTATTCCTAGTGGGAACATGGTATCCTGTCCTATATTGAAAACATGTTGTCCTATTCAGGCACCTACTTGCAATCCGGGTTGCGAATAGGCTTATAGCCCGGTCCTGTCGTAGTGTCATCGGGCACGGCTGCCTTCATCCCCTCCCCTGCCTGTACGCCTGCCCTTGCTGCCTCTGCCTCTGCCACCGCTCCCCCAGCCGCCACCCTCGCCACTGCCCTTGCTGCCTCCAGTGCTACTGCCGCTGCTCCCACTGCCCCTGTGCCAGGCTCAGCCCCTGCAGCCTCCGCCTGGCTGTGTGCAGCCACAGGGTTCTCAGGCAGAGGGTCCTCGCTCTTGCCTGCCAGGTAGCCAACATACAGCCCTTGCATCACCAACTGCTGCCGGCACATGCTACGTTCACCACCACTCCCTGCAGCAGCTGAAGTGCTGGCATGGCCTGCGTCCACCTGACTGCCACCAGGCCCAGAGGCAGGGACAGCAGCAGCAATGGAGACTGCGGCCGCTTTTGCACACTCTGCTGCCTGTTCCAGCTGAGTATGCACCCTGGCTGCTGCCTCCTCATATGGACCTGACCTGCCCTGAGCGCTGTCAGATGCCCTGCTGCTGTCGTTCCTGGGCTGAGGGGCAGCTGTGGGTCTGCCGGCAGCGATGGCAGTCAGGGTAGAGAGGGGGTGGGCTGCGGGGTCAGTGGCAGGGGTGTAGGGGCTGTTGTGCTGTAGCAGGAGGCGCAGCAGCTTGTGTGGCCGCAGGTAAGTGTCGTCATCCACCTGGGTGTTGACATAGCAGCAGCAGCAGGCTGGCACATCAAATCACTGCACACCAAGGAGCACTATACTGCTGAACGCGAGAGTTGAGAGCGAGATTGCTGCAGATTAAGCCAGCCCAAACATAAGCAGTTATGTGCTGGTCAGCCAGGGCCGGTACAGCTCTATTAGATCAGATCAGATCAGATCAGATCAGATCACATTGCCTGGTCTGATCTTCACTGGTCAGACAATGGCTGCGGTAGGCAGCCGCCACACACAGGCATCACACATTCGAAGGCACCACATAGGCATCACACAAACAGTCACACACAGCCAGTTGCAGGCAGCCCACCTTCATGATGTGGGTGTAATCACAAGGGGAGGCTAGCGCGTACTGCAGCAGGCGCAGGGTCTTGGCTGGCAGCCTGAGGTAGGTATCCTGATCAGGCAACATGCAGCGGCGACACCAGCAGCAGCAATGGTGGTGACAGCCAGTGGTGGGCTACGTTGGAAGCAGCGGTGGCGTAAGCGGCAGCAAGAGCAGCAGAGGGCGGTAGAGGGGGAGGCATCTCTGGGCCGTGAGCTGTCCTCCTCCACCCCTTTCCGCAACCTCCTTCCTGATCCCTATTCTGTGTGTTCCCTCTGCTACCCCACGCTACCACCCACCCCTGCCTTCCCCCACAGCCAGCCCCAAGGACGCCCCTCCTCACCAGCCCCGGCACCAGCACCACGTCCCCCTCCCTGGCCACCTCCTCCCCCAGCAGCTGCTCGGCCTGCTGCTGCTCCTGGGGCTCGGGCTGTGAGAGTACAAAGACCAGGGACATGTAGCGCGCGTGGTGCCGGCGCAGCAGGGAGCCCCAAGTGGCCCTGATGGCTGCACGCTTGGCCTGGGCCTGGAGGGCAACAAGGGGCGACGGGGCAGCACACCTCATGGGGCCATTGCAGGCACCATGCTGAACCAAACTTATCAGGCGTGGCCCCACCTTCCAACATGATTTGCATCGTTTGGAAGACGAAGAAAACAGGATGAAAAAGACATGGAAAATAAGAAGAAAAAGAAAGAAAAGAAGACAATGAGTAGAAAAGAAGATAAAAATGAGGTGAAATGAGGATGAAAATGACATAAAAGAAAACAAATATTAATAATAAGAGACAGACTCCGGCAAACCTGCGTGCATCAAGGGAGGTGCTTCCCCCCTGGGCCACGGCCTGCTCCCACCATCAAGATTGTCTCGCCTCTCATGCCCTTGGCGCACATTGAGTGCAGCTGTCTGCATTCAGTGATGCCTACCAGGGAATTACAACTAGAGGCTCGGGGATGCATGGGGATGCATGGGGAGGCATGGGGAGGCATGACTGCCATCACTCTGCTGATCTGGGCCTGTGGTCAGCTGCCAACCCCTACCCTGGCCTCTCACATCTCTAATCTCCCTGCCTGCAGGCTGAGGAGGTCGGCTGCAGAGGAAGGGGAAAGAGAGGTGCCAGATCAGCTGAAAGCAAGCGCACATGAGTGACAGCAGAACTCTTTTTCCAATGGTGCCTGACCTGGGCATCGCCTAATCAGGAGTCGACCGGCCTAGTGCTCCATGCACATGCAATTGTTTAAACTTGTGCTGTTTGGACCTTGTCATGCGATGCTGCATTCATGCGCCCCATCATGGGCCCACCCCCACTGACCTGATCAGAGCAGCAGCGGCTGACCACAGCCATCAGCACGCGCACCGGGCCAGTGGGGCATGTCTCCACCCCCCACACCTCGCCTGCTGCTCCCCTCCCCTGCCCCTGCCCCTGCCCCTCATGCTCCTGCTCCAATGGACGGATCCCTGGCTGCAGCTGCGGTCCAGCGTCAGAGGCCGGCCGACCAGGTCCTTCAAGGGCCTGCAGCACCCCCCCCTCCCCTGCCTCCAACCTTGCCCCTGGCTGCGGTGGCTTGGCAGCCTCCCTGGCTGTTGCGGGGTGTGTGTGTGCCAAATCAGCCACCCTGTTCCACTGCCAATCGATGACAGCAGCAGCAGCAGCAGCTTCAGCCACCAGGGTCCTCCCCCCTGACCCCACTCCCCTGACCGCCTCAACCCCTCTGCCGCCCTTTGATCCTGACCCTCCACTCCCACTCGCTGCTGCTGCGGTTGGATCCAGGGCCCCCAAGCCCTGCTGCAGGTCATGGATGTGGGGGGTGGGCCGGTCAGTCTGGGGGGCAGGGTGAGTGGCAGTGGAGGCAGCCAGCAGGGGCCAGTGCTGCCAGGCAGTGAGGTTCAGCGCCACAGCCAGGGGCAGCTTGAGCCCAGGCACCATCATGGTCACCAGGGGGGAGGCAGAGGGGGACGGGGCGGGCCCCAGGCCCCGACCACCCACACCCCTTACCCCACCTGCCTGGCCTGTGGCCACCGACCCAGGATGCCCTGCTGCTGCGGCTGCTGCTGCTGCGGCGGCGGCGGCTGCAGTGGCGGCTGTCACAAGGCCTGGGTGCACTGCTCCGTCAGCACCTCTAGCTCCTAGCCCCCGGTGAGGGCCAGCAGCCTTCTCGTCTTGCATGCCGCCATGGCCCTCCCCCAGCTGCCGCCCACCCACTGCCACCTCCCCACCCCAGCCGGCCTCCCCCCCCAGCCGATTTGTCATACCTTGGCTTTCTGCTGCATGCATGCCCTTCACACCAGCCTCTCCCCCCATGCCCACTTGCCCCACCGCCCCTCCCCCCCACACCACCCACTGCCCTGCCCAGGGCAGGAGCGCTGTCCCGACCAGCCCAACCACCAACAGCACACTGACCAAGCTGCGGAGCAACACAGGGCCCAGCCGCAGCCTCGCCCTGCTCCCTGGGCCCCGGCTCTTCCGCCGTGACACCTGCCGCCGAGGTTGGCCTTTCAGCATGGCTAGGTGCCGACCCTCCTCCTCCCCACCCCCTCCAGCAGCAGCAGTGGCAGCCGCCCCTTGCCAGCCGTGTGCAACCCTCTGCCAGGCCCGGTCCCAGCCGCAGCCCCAGCCCTGACCCCCAGCCCTGGAGGCCCCCTGGTCTGGGCCCAGGCCGGCCACGTGGCGCCAAGCAGTTGGCGGCTTCACAGCCCCACTCTGGGCTTTGTGGGAGGAGGGCCGGTGGTTGGGCGGTTGTTGGTGGGAGATGAGGGGCCCCACGTTTGGGGGATGCAAGGGGGGCTGAGCAGCATAGGTGCCGGACTCTATACAGGGGTCAGTGCCATGGAGCCAGCGGCGATGCACCAGCACATGCCCTCCTGACCAGCCATGTTGCTGCCCCTGCTGCCCCTGCTGCCCCTGCTGCCCCTGCTGCCCCTGCTGTTGGGTTGGCAATGGTGATGGTGATGGGGGGTGAGGTGAAAGCGCAGGCTGTGACTGCTCAGTGTCATTGGAGCCATCTGGTGGCTGGAGTAAGGCTGGGGACGGCTGGCTGGGCGGCTGGGCTGTGTTGCCTGGCTGCTGCTGGCGGACCTCCTGTCTCTTACCCAGCTGCAGCTGCAGGGGCTTCTGGGCCGAGCTGCTGCAGCTGCTGTTGCTGCTGCTGGGCTGGAGGCTGGTGCGGGCAGAGCTGCTAGTTTGGGAGGGTGCTGACAAAGTGCCTCTAGGAGGAGATGGAGGAGGGGCGGGAGAGGGGGAGGTGGAGGTGGAGGTGGAGGGCGTGAGAGGGCTGAGGTGGTGGGGTGATGGATCGGCCATGTGCTTGCCATCCATCACGGCTGTTGGAGCAGGGGGGTGCCCTGCTGCTGCTGCTGCTGCTGCTGCTGCAGCCGTGAGCGTGGTGGCCTGAGAGGCAAAGGGGCTGCTGGGTGCCAGGGCTGGCTTCAGCTGTGGCGGAAGGGGAGGCTGCCAGCCGCCTGGCGCCTCCACTTTGTGCTGCGCGCCCTCACTGCAAACGGCTCCCAGCGGTGGGGGCAGCTGTGGCTGGTGCTGGTGGGGGGGCTGTGGGGGGTGGGGGGCATAGTGGGGGCTGCAGGGGGAGGCAGTGGGGGTGGCTGTGGGGGGTGGGGGGTAGGACCCTGGGCGCCACCACCTCAGGCCTCGGGTCCACATGGAGTTGATGAGGCCATGGGGGGGTTCTGGGCTGGGGGCGAAAGGGAGACGCCGGGGCTTGGATGCTGCATTGCCAGGCAGGCAGGCAGGCAGGCAGGTGATCAGGGCTGGCAGGCAGGCAGGGCGGGCAGCAAAGCAGGTGATGAGGGCAGGCAGGGAATGCAAGCTGACAGGGACAGTTGCAGGACAGTGCTGGTCAGCAGGCCGGCCGGCAGGAGAGCAGGCTGGCAGGCAGGCTGAGTGAGCTGCCTACAGCACCACATGCTCATGGTCGTCTCACCCTTCCCTCTCACTCACATGTGCTGGGGTCAGCGCCCGGCTGGCCCTGCCAGCAGCCCCTGCGGCCTCCCTCCTCATCATCACTGCCATCACTGCAACCATCACTCTCCACGTCACTCATTGCCTGGTTAGGCTGGCGAGCAGGGAGTCTGACTCTCAGCCCTGGGGGGGGCCCTCCCCAACCCCACCCTGTGAGGCTGAGGTTCACATTTGTGTGACCGGTGTCTGCATGCTGCTGGGGCGCCTGCCTGGCGCGCATGCCACTGCTGCTGCTGCTGCAGCTGCTGCTTGGCAGCGGGCTGTGCTGCTGCAGCTGCTGCTGCTGCTGGGCAGGCACCCCAAACATCCTATGCTGGGGAGTGAGAGGGTGTGGCCAGAGAGTAACGTCACACTCCTGGCCAGTGGCTTTGCTGGCTGGCAACCAGGACGGGGGCTGACAGGGGGAGGGGGCTGGGAGGGGGCTGGGAGGCAGCTGGTAGGACTGGAGTGGAAGGTGTGAGGCAGGTGCTGCCCTTGCTGCCTCTAGGGGGCTGCTGGTCAAAGACGAGGGGAAAGAGAGATGGGTGGTTGGAGAGGGGTAGGTGCCCTGGCGCCACACGCTGCTGCTGAAGGTGCCGTGGTCAGTCCATCGATTGTGTGCATAGGCCATGCCGGAGGGCAGGCACAGAGCTGTGGCCGTCTCAGCTGGGTAAGGCGAGCCTGCTCCCGATGCTCCTGGGGGGCGGTAGGCATGCAGACTGCCACTGCCACTGCCAGTGACTGGCTGCTGTGGTGATAGGGTGAGGCTTTGCAGGTTGCTGGTGCTGGGATGGTTGAAAGAGCTGAAGCTGCTGTTGCTGGGATGGTGCATGGATGCAAAGCTGCTGGCTGACGGGTGCTGCCCAAGAGGTCTTCCCTGGCAGTAGGGCAGCTCAAAGCCAACTAAGCTGTTGGTGCTGGGGTGGTTGAAGGAAACGAAGCTGGTGCTGGACCCGTGCTGGCTGCGAGCACAGTCGTCGTCTGCGCCGCGTGCCGTCGGGGTGTTCAAAATGCAGACGATTGTAGTGCCATCAGAGGTAGTCGCTGGCTCCTCGTTGCTGCTGCGGCTCATGCAACCCGCTACATTGCTGCTTCCGCTGCTCAAACGTGCGTGCTGCTCGCAAGGATGAGGGGGCTCGTACGATTGAGGGTTGCGGCTCGGGCTGTGCGAGAGGTGTTCATCGGGCACTCTGCAGGCACTGCTGCTGGCGATGCCCTGGGCTGCATCCAATGTGGGCATGTTGTGCCGAGGTGCCGAGCAGGTACTGAGCGGACTGAGCGGGTGAGCAGCAGCTGGCGAGTTACTGCTGCTGGCGACTCGGAGGCCCTGGTCCTGTGCGCTGCGCCGCATAGAGCTGCAGATTGATGGTGATGGGCAGAATGATGGGGCTGCACAAACTTGAGTAGGCCGCTGCCCGGCTCACTGCGCACGGCTGCTGGCGACGACTGCACAGCTGCTGCCTACTGCCAGGTGAGCCGAGGGCAGCTACGCGCAGCGAGTTCGACGATGGCCTGTCACAATTTATGAAGCTTATTATTCTCTCTGCGCCCTGCTCTTGATTCTGGCGTGTCTTTGGCAGGGCTTCACTCGCAGCGCGGTATCTAATTTTAAAGGTGTGGAAGGGCCGGCCGCGGCGTTACGTAGCGTGATTAACGACATTGCGTCCAGGTCCGTGCCAAGCCGGACCTGCCCAGCTCTACTTGCTTAGGTCCCATCCGGCCCGGAACCACAATTTATGGACCGGCGGAGCTGCACATAACCTACTGACGCTGGAGGCTGGGGTGGCGAGAGTGCATGATGAGGATAGATACAAACCGCAGCAGGTAAACATCTCCAAACGTCGGCGCAGGCCGTCCTGTATTCCTATCCTCGCCCCTACACTTCTCTACAGGAGGCAGTGACCGGTGTGTGTCCCTAACCTAGGTCCCTAACCCTAGGAGTCGATAGAGCCCTCTCCTACCCTACGCACACTCTATCGCACACACTCCCCTTTGTAAGGGGCAATCGAATTGTTTGTTTGTTTTATTTACGGCATGACACACATGTCACTATCGCTGCCGCTGGTGCCGCCGCTGCCACTTCCGCAACAGGCTCTGTCGCGCACGAGCATCCACTCCTGGCCTGGCCTGCCTGGGTTGGGCATGGCGGGGCGGCCCAGCCAGCTGCTGAGCTCGCGGGGGCGGCCCGGCCCGGCTGCGATGCGGCGGATGTTCAGCGCGGCTGACACGTCCCGGCCGTAGAACCTGATGCCTGTTCTTGTTGAGCACATCAGGCCCCGGATCCGAGATTGCGTCGCCATGCTGCGCACCGGGTGCAGCCACCTGCAAGGCGACATAGATCAATGCACATTTGTAAGATTGCCAAAGTTCAGTCAAGCCATGTCTAGTCTAAGCGGTGCAGGGCACAGGGCAGGGTGCAGAACCCAGGATCAGAGTTGGGCCCAGACATGAGCCATGTGGAATGTCAGTGTTGTTGAGTTGTTGTTAAGTTGTGAAGCTCTCAAGCTGTTAAGCTGTTATGCCATGTGGATCATTTGAGGCCGGGCTCAGGGGAGTTCAGTGTCAGGAGCCGTCTTCAGAGCTGCTGCCTGAGGCTTTGTGGGCTTCCAAGCTGCGCAGTGGCAGTCGCATGGCCAGCTTCTTGCTCCATTTGCTGGTGTCAAATGCCAGGGCTGGCAGCACCACACTCTGCTTGGCCAAAGCCTCAGCAGCCAGCAAGGCAGCTTGTGGGCAGGAGTTGACGCTAGCAATGTTTGACAAGATCTGTCGTGGGCATGTTGTGCTGGCTGTGGTGTCAGTTTGAGCCGTGCTGTCTTGAGGCCGCATTAGGCATGTCCATGTTCAAACCTGCCAGTTTTCGTCAGGAAAGAAGTCGAGTTGCAGGAACACGGAGGCTGCGAGGGGCGCATCCCAGCCTTACCTAACCCAGGATCAGATTTGGGCGCCATGCCTGATGCTGAAGCCTCCCGTCAGCTGTCAAGTGGTTGTGAGCAGTGTTGTACACATGTGGGTGAGCCTGGTCCGTCACGAACTTACAGCTACACACACTTCATAGCATCGATAATCCATAGAAAAAAATCATCCACTCATGAGATTGAAGACGCGCCATGGCACCTTCTATTGCCTGCACCTGGAGACCCCAGTCACCCACCCAGCGCAGCAGCCTCAGCACAGCAAAAGCCATAGCTTTGCCAGTGGTGTGGTCCCGTTGACCATATCTGACAGATCTGACAGTTCCCTGACGAGATGACGCTGCACAGCCAAGAGCGGACCTCCGCCGACCCATTGAGCACTCCCAGAGCTGAGGGTGACCCCCTGATTGCCTACAGCTCTGCCTGCCCCGTCACAGCCTCCCTCACCAGCCTGTCACTGACGGCTGCGGCGAGGCTGTGGTGGGAGAGCAAGGCACCCGGGCCAGAGGTTGGTGGGAGCTGGGCGGGCGGTGCGAACCCCCTGACTGGTACCAGAGATAGGCCAGGCCAAGGTTGTACCATCTTTCAGTGCCGACAGTAAGGCACTCCGCTGCTTCCCCTGCTGAACCTCATGCTGCTGCTGCTACCCAAGCTCCCACTACTGCTGCTGCTGCTGCTACCCAAGCTCCCACTACTGCTGCTGCTGCTGTTGTTCCCACTCATGTCCCCCACGCTGACGCCATGCAGGCCCCAAGGGCCAGGACGCCCCGCCTGGGGAGCCCGCTAGCTGGCTTGCCAACCTCCCCACACCACCTCGACCTTCTAGCCAAGCCACATCATGCATCACACTTGAAGCAGGGCATCACATTTGGAGCAGGGCGGCACTGGATGTCTGGCACCTCAGGAGTGGCCCTGAGACCCAGTGGCTGCAGTCGGGGTATGGGGAGCAAGGGGCGGCAGGCTGGGGGGTGCGGCGGGCAGGGGCAGCACATTGGGGGGGTCTGCTCCAAGCGCCGACACGCCGGTGATGATGCAGCGGCAGAAGGGGCACAGGGCGGGCTTCAGGTCGTGCAGGCGCAGCAGCTCACGGGTGCAGGATCCTGAAGCACACGAGCAGGGCAGGGGAGGGGAGCGTGGAGGGGAGGGGCGGGATGGCGAGGAGTATGACACACGCTGACACAGCCACTTCAAACCATTGCTTGCTAGCAGCAGGGTGGGGTGAAATGAGCAGCTCCAGCACCTGATGCTGGGCAAAAATAGCGACCAAAGGCAGGGGTCAGCAGCACCAGCAACACAGCAACCTGAGCAAGCCCGTCCTGCTCCACCCACCGCACAGCTCGTGGCCGCATGTATGCAGGCTGACCAGGGCAGGGGCGTCCAGGCACACCCCACACGCCTCCTCGCCATCCTCCTCCTCCTCCTTTCCCTGCCCCACCCCTGCCACACCTCTGGCCACCCCTGTCAGCCCCAAGCCGCTGCTCCTCTGACTCGCCGCCCTCAGGAGACTGGCAGCGCCCAGGGGGTGCAGGGGCAAACCTGCCAGCGCCGGGTCTGGTACACTGCTGGCCATTGCTACAAAGGCTGGCAGCTGGGTGGCATTTCTACCAGCTCCTGCTCCTCCTGCTGCTGCTGTATCCCTGCCTGTCGCCTCAACAACCCTGCTGGGCCCAGGCGCTGCATCCAGTGGTTGCGATGGGCTGCATTGCGCCACCAGTCTGAAGCTGGGGGGGCCTTGGTCAGCCGACACACCCTCATCCCCCTGATGCTCCAATGCAGGTGGGGTACCTCCCTCAGCCCCCTCTGCTGAAGGGGTGGGCATGGAGTCAGCATCTAGGCTGCTGCCCCTCACCATGCCTGCCAGGGAGATGCAGGAGGCGGAGGCTATCATGTTGGTGTCAGTGGGGTCGGCAGGGATGGAGGCTGGGGGCGGGGTTGGGGCAGGGGAGGTGCGGCGCCTGGCCCCCTTGCAGCTGGGATCTGGGTGCTGGGGTTGGGAGGGCGAGGGGCAGGGCGAGAAGCGTTGCAGTGTGGTGAGGTCAGCGGCGCCAGGGGTGCTAGGAATAGTGCGTGAGGCGCGGCTGAGGCGGCGTGACAGGGAGGTGGTGCGCACCGGGGTACCCAGCTCGCCCTCATCCTCCACGCCCTGGGTCAGCCTGCAGGGGCAGGGGAGGGTGCTGTCAGGGCACATGCTGGTGGAGGTGCACCTGCCTCTTGGCAGAGGGTGCACCTACCCACTTGGTGTATGAGCGCGTGCAGGAGGTAAGAAGTAGCTACAGAGTGAGAAGGGCTCGGTCACACTTGAGCCTAGGTTCACAGGTGCTGGGGTGTGAGGACAGGGCGGGGCAGACTAGGGCAGGGCAGAGCAGGGCGGCTACTGCCCCATATCCATCACGGTTGGGGTGCGTTGACTGGCACAAGCAACTACCCTCTAGGCACAAGCTGGGTCCGGGGCTGACCTGCTACTTGCGGGGCAACCCGCACCTAAGCCCTTTCCTCTCCCTCCCTCCTTCTCACCCCTCCCTCCGCCCTCTCCCTCTCACATCCCTCATCCCCTGCACACCTGCCTCCCTGCTACCCCTTCCCTGCCCCGCCCCGCCTCCCCCCGGGCCTTACCTGTGCATGCGCATCATCACCAGGGCAGCGCTCAGCTGATGCTCGAGCGGCGACCCCGGCACGAACTGGCTGCTGCCGTCCACAGGGCCAGAGGGTGACCCCCTGATTGCCTGCAGCTCTGCCTGCCCCGTCACAGCCTCCCTCACCAGTCTGTCACTGACGGCTGCGGCGAGGCTGTGGTGGGAGAGCAAGGCACCCGGGCCAGAGGTTGGTGGGAGCTGGGCGGGCGGTGCGGGGGAGGAGGGGAAGCTGGAGGACATCTCCCGCAGCAGCCCCTCCATGCCCAGCAGCTTCAGGCTGCGCTGGGTGCCGGGTGCAAGGGGCACGCCCCCGGAGGGTGAGGGGGCCAGGGGGGAGGGGCCTGCTGTGGCTGAGTGCTGGGGGCAAGGCCACACGCCGCTGCTGGGGCCAGCTCCGCTGCTCGTAGGCCCAGCTGCTGCACCTGATGCTGCTGACCCTGACTGGCCACCCGGCTCAGAAGGCCCACACAGCGGTGGGCTGGGAGTACACAGCTGGAGGGGCTGGCCCTCCTGCTGCTGCTGCTGCTCTGACACCTGCAGCTGCTGTGTGCGCTCAGGCAAGGGGTAGGCAGGGCCCGGCAGCAGGTCGGACAGGTCTACGGGTGGCCAGGGGGGTGGCAGGGAGCCGGTCGCTGGTTGAGAGGTGTGAGGGGAGGGGAGGAGGGGCGGCGGCAGGGGAGACGGCGAGCGGGAGAGGCCAGAGGGCGAGGTGCTGGCAGCAACCAGGTGCTGCCTCAGCTCAAGCATGGACCTGCAGCACCAGCCGTGCACAGCCAGGGTGCCACGGGCAGCAATGGCACCAGCACACCTACGCCCACCCTTTTTTATGCATGTTACACTTGGATCACACCTGACACTCACCGCAATGACACCTCACTAGCACTCACTGTGTCCTCTCTCACAGGCCTCACCGTGCAGTGAACACAGATGACGCGGACTCCTTGACCTTGGCACTGAGCGTGGGAGCCTCCAGTACAGACACGTGAGCGTTGCCAGACACCTGCTCTAATCCCAGCGCTGCTCCCTCCCCTGCCACTGCTTTACCTCCTCCTTCTGAGGCTGCATTGCGCCCCAAGCAGCTAGAGCCGTGACCCAGTGTGTTTAGAGGGTCAGTGGTGGGGCTGGGGCGGTCCTGCCTCAATCCAGCTGCTTCCAGACTTCCTACCAGCCCTGCTGCCTGCACCACCCGCTGCTGCCGCTGCTGCTCTTGCTGTTGTCGATGTGAGGTGGTGGCATCAGCTTCGTCTTGCCTGACCGTTGCATCACCCAGCAGCAGCTGCTGCACTGGAGCCTGGACTGCCAACAAACCAAAGGCGCCCAACCCAAGGGTGGATGGGGAGGATGGTGTTGTGGGGTCTGTTGGAGAGGGGGAGGGGAGGGAGGCGCCTGCTGCCAACCTCATGCCCCCTCCTATTAACGCAGGCAACGGTATTGGAGCTGGCTGAGGGGTGGCAGTTGCCTCCTGTCCGCTCTCAGCCATGCCTCCCTGAGCCTCAGCAGCAGGCAGTATCTGGCCTGTCCCTGCTCCCAGTCCACCTTCCCCTACACTTCCCAACGTCCCGGCAGGGGCTGAAGGGGCTGGGAGGCTGAGCGCTGGGTGGGGCAACCCCGATGAGTTGGTGTCTGCTGGCCAAGTGGCGTCAAGGTCTCCTGCGGCTGCTGGTGCAGGGGAGAGCTGGGCTGGCTGTTCCTCCTTGGCAGCAGGGGCAGGGCAACAGGAGGATGGTCCGGCTGGAGTAGAGGTGGTGAGTGCCTGGGAGGCCTCCACTGCATCCAGCTGAGCCAGCAACACCTGCTGGGCCACCTGGGGCAAGCAGGCAGCACAGGGCGCCTGGCTGAGCAGACTGGGTCCCAGAGGCTTCAGCGCCCGGACTCTGCAGCCGTGAAGCTGGAAGCTGAAGCCAGGGAGACATGAGAACAGGCGCAAGCAGGAGTGGCCGCAGACAAGCACACAGGTGACAACAATTCATCAGGAACAAGAGATTTGGTGGCAGGGGCAGTTGTGTCAGCTACCCTCCCCTGCTGGCCTTCCGGGTTAGGGTTAAGGTTTTGGTTTTGGGTTAGGGTTAGTTTTTGGCTAAGGGGTTTGGGGCAGGGAGTAGGAGCAAGGCAGGTAGTGATGGTTGCCTGGTTGTAAGGTCGGGCGTGCAGGGTGTGGCCCTATGATGATCGTATATACATACATATCATATGGCAGGTGGACACGTGAGTGGCAGGGAGGGCAGTATCGTTTGGTCAGCTCGTTAGGGTCAGTTGCGCCACGTAGCAGCCACCTCCCATCTTCACATTGCTGGTCCTCCCTTGGTTTGTTATCAGCCTATTACACCCAGTCCACCCTCCCCTGGCCCCAGTCACCATTCCCCCTCACTGCCTGTCACACTGCTTTGCCCTCTGTCCACTTGCCCCTTTCCCCTGCTCAGCATCACCAGGCCCCTGCCCTGCTACCTGGCCACATACCAGGCAGGTCAGCTCCAACAGGCGTGGCACCCCTACCACCCGATCCTCAGGCCGGTCGCTAGCAAAAAGGTCCACCAGAGGCGTCAGGGGGTGCAGCATGTGCAGCACTCGCAGCTGCTGGTGCTGTGGCAGCAAGGGGACAAGCAGGCCAACATGAAGGCAGGCAGGCAGGCAGGCAGGGCAGGCAGGGCAGGCAGGGCAGCAGGCAGGCAGAGGTTGTGTAGGAGACTGGCAGGGGTGAGACTGCCTGCTCAAAAACGTTGTAGTAGAGATAAGGCTGGAGGTAGTCTAGCTCAGGCGCTGCGCACGGCTTTGCCACCACCCTCACCATGCCATCCCTTGCCCTTAGGCCACCTGTGCCCCACCGCCACCTCTGCATTTCTACCTACGACACACCTCCCAACCACCCCCTGCACCTGCAATGCAATCACAAAGGGCAGGTTACCCAGACCGTCCTGCACCAGTCGAGGGTCTATTGGCAGGCTGCTCCGCCTGGCGCTGTTGCGCCTATACGGCTCGTTGGCCTGTGCCTCAGCCGCTGCTCCTGCCCTGGCAGCCTGCAGCGCAACAGGCCGTGGGGTCACAACCCAACCCGATGGCATGCACTTGACTCTACCCAGCAACGGACCTCCTGCCTCCTGCCTCCCGTCCACCATCTCATCCTTGAGTGCGCAGCAGTCTCTTGGCTGATGCCTCATGCAGACTTCGCCCCAGTGCTTGTTTTCATGCTTGTTGCTGCCACTGCAGCTGAGGCATCATGCCCAAGCCCCTTGCCCATGCGCCTATCCTGCTCCTTCCCCCAGCTCCTGCCACTGCTAGCCCCAGGTGATGATCCGCTCACGTATGCCTTCAGCAAGGCTTTGGTGGTGCGGGTGGATCCGGTGAAGGCAGCCACGTGCAGGGGAGTAGACCCTGCATTGCAGTGGAGCTGCAAGCACACGCCACCAGGTCAGGTTGGTCAGGTCGGGTCGAGTCAGGTCGGGTCAGGTCAGGTTGGGTCAGGTCGGGTCAAATAACGTTGGGTCGGGTCAGGTCAGGTTGGGTCAGGTTTGTGCTGTTGTTGGGAAGCTGGTAGCCGTCATCCCTTAGCCTGGGTTCGTTGCAGCCTACCCCTTCCTGCCCCTGACGCACCACGTCATTGGTGCAGCTCCACACACTACAGCTGTACAGGTTTGCACCCATGTCGCACAGCATGGTCACCACCTGTGGCACAGCAGCACGGCAAACTGGCTGTGCCAGGGCGCTGCACAGGATGTCACCCTCATAGTGCACTGGCACTAAGAGCCAGGCTCTGCTGGTATGGCGTGACAAAGTGTGGCTGGTGAGGTCACAGGCACACGAGGTCAGTGTGCGGCCCACCTTATGCCGTTTGTTGAACACTGCAAAATGTAAGGGTGTCAAGCCGTTTATGTTGGCCATGTCAAACCAGCTGCATGAGCAGGGCACATGCAGGGCTGAGTGACAGATCCTGCTGCCCTCCTTGCCAGAAAGAACTGGTCCTTCTGCCATGCTGTGGCTCCTGGCATCTTGCGTTCACTCACTTGACAGGGCTGGGGTGATGGGCGGCATGGGCGTGCAGCTGAGTCAAAATGCCTTCATGGCCTGAGCCAGCCGCTAGGTGCAAGGCAGTCGCACCGCCTGCTTTGTCACGCGCCCAAACCTCCACCTTGCAAGGCGTCACAGTCCCTGGCTCAGCCATGGGAGCTATGACGGCTGCACCTGTCTGATTGAGCCATAGCTGCAGCCTAAGATACTGTGGGCTCACCTGGTTTTGCAACAAGTAAGCAAAGCATGCTTCCTGCCCAGACCTGGCTGCAACCATGAGTGGTGTCCTTCCTGTGACATTCAAGGGCATTGATGAAACAGATGGCAATCCAAGGTTGGAAATGCACCTAAAAAGACTGACCCTTCTCATTGACGATGTTGAGGAGCTTTGAAGTGAACTCCTTGCATTCTACAGCGTTCAGGGGCCGGCCCCTGACGCATGAGCGCACAAGGTGGGAGAAGATGGCTTAGAGCGAAGCTAAACGAGGTAAACGTGAATGGTAGCCCACTTTTCATGAGCCCGGACTTCCAAAACTGCGTCCACAATGGCACGAATGCCATCTACGGAACCTTTAGCAGCCAGCAGGTGAATGCCTGTATTGCCGTTCTTGAGAACGCGTGTTGCCAGCTTGCTATTGCCCAGCACTGCCTGTCGAAACGGCGAGTAGTCCCCATGGTCCAATCCGTCAAGAATTTCGCAAACTGACCCGGAGCTGGCTTCGCTCCTAGAAATGGAGGCCCCCATCGCACTGGTGCTGCGCGGGTTGCACTGACTTCGCTGCTAGTCGCAAGTAAAACGAATCTTTTGTAAGCCACACTTGAAAGGGTCTCCATTTCCCATTGTATCGAGGTTGCAACTTGCACACCAGCTCGATTAGTCCGCGTACCTGCTGCATTAGTCAATTGCAAATGGCACCGATCATCGGAAAGCCCGCTCCTGGCTTCAAGGTACGCGCATATGGACATTTGGGATCAGCGCACAGTGGCTCAGTTGCCGATGCTTCAACCTTATTGACCCCTTTGTTCTGGTGATGATTGCAGGCTACCGCGGTGGTGGACGGCCAGGTGCGTGGCTGCTAGTCCTATGCTGCTCTCAGGATGCACAACACTGTGCAGTGTGGAGTGGACGACATGTTCTAGAGTCTTGATCTGTGTGGTTCGTGAAGAATATTTTATGCTCCCCGCCACGCAGATGAAGGACGTGTCCCTGTCGGACTTCAAGGGCAAATACATTGTCCTCTTCTTTTACCCCCTGGACTTTACGTTTGTGTGCCCCACCGAAATCACAGCCTTCAGCGATCGAATTGACGAGTTCAAGGCCATCAACACCGAGGTGGGCGATCACACGCCGTCAAGAGTGTGTGGTACTGAGCTTCGCCCTTAGTCATGGCCAGGGTTTTACTTGTGGAATCGGATTTAACGAACTGCAGGTCGTGGGCGTGAGTGTGGACAGCCAGTTTACCCACCTTGCATTTGTCAACACCCCTCGTAACAAGGGTGGCCTGGGTGGCTGCAAGTACCCCTTGGTAGCTGATCTGACCAAGAAGATTGCCACAGACTACGGTGTGCTCATCACAGAGGGGCCCGATGCCGGTGTTGCATTGAGGTGTGTCATAGCCACAATGCCAATGCTTTTGCCATGGCCCGAGAATTACAGAAATGTTGGTTCACCAGCACCAGGCAGCTCAGGACACATGCATGCAGACAACTTACATGTGGCTTGGCGTCCCCTTCTGACAATGACACATTGCTGCTGCAGAGGCCTGTTCATCATCTCTCCTGAAGGTGTGCTGCGCCAGATCACTGTGAATGACCTGCCAGTGGGGCGCAGCGTGGATGAGACTCTGCGCCTCATCAAGGCCTTCCAGGTGTGCAAGGGGAGCAGTTGCTAGCTGAGCGACCTGCCAGACAGCTGGCAACAGCACAGGTCATGGAAGCATGCCTAAGCTCATGCTAGGATATCCAGCTGCAACCGCTGTTTGATGCTCTCTTGACAGTGAAGCAAAGTTCAGCAGCGTGTGCATGCCCTTGTGTGCCCGCAGTTCACGGATGTCCACGGAGGTACGCCCACCCCTACGGTTTGGGTGCCAGCTGGCTGGGAGGGGCTTGCAGAGGGTAGATTAGAGCCAGGGGTGGCTGGGCTGCCGCCGCCATCACAACCATGCACATGGCATGCAACCAGCACTGAGTGTCACGGCAGGCAGTTGTAGCGATGGGTGTGGGCTGCATGCATGGTCACATGTAGCTGTCCCCTGTAGTAGCTGCATCTGCTGTGATATGCAACATGTGCCTGGCATGGCCTGCCATGGTTTGCAGAGGTGTGCCCAGCAAACTGGACCCCTGGTGCCAAGACCATGAAGGTGGGTGCTGGGGTGCACCATGTGGGGCGTATCAGTCGTCGCCCAGCATGCTTAGAGTATTGGTATGTGATGGAACAGGAGTGTGGTGTGCTGCCTGCGGCCATAGGCTCCCTGCCTGCATGCCACCTGCTTGGTATTGTTGGTTTAGGGGAGGTGGCTTACACCGCTAAGCCGTCAGCCGGTAGGCTGCTTGGCCGCCCTCCCCCTCAAGGGGTTAGAGATTTTCTGTAGCGCACTTCAAAGCATGGTTTACATCGCTAAGCCACCAATCTGGTATGGCACCTGTTTGCCACCGACCTGGGTCGTATTGTTGCTTCGCACGTGCGTGTACAGGCTGACCCCACTGGCAGCCAGACATACTTCAACTCCCTGGACAAGTGAGAGGGCGGCTGTAGGCTAAATGCGGCCACCTCAACTGGGGCTGCAAAACTGCCCATGAAATGGCTCTTTGCCACTGGAGCTCACTTGTGTTGATTGAAAGGTGTAATTAGGGAACGGTTTAGCCTGTGCGTGACGCCCGGTACTGCTGCCCGGGTTTGCCAAGACACTGACTTAGCAACGCTGAATGATACCCACAGACAATATCTTGTTCCATGTTGAGTAAGAAATGTTGGGCTGATCACACCCCAGACGGCTTTACACATGCTTTGGACACGTCCGTCAAGGGCAAGGGAGGCCCTCCCGGAGGGGCCCGGGCCCAGGTGGGAGGATGAGGTGAGGTTGTGCATGCCAGCGTAGTTGGGCTGCTAGTTCCCGAGGTTGATAAAGCGACAATTAAGCGACATCTTACATTGCGTAATGGCTAAGAAGCCCAAAGGGCAGGTGGACTTCCGCCTGTTGCGCCCAGCTTGGAGTCAGTAGCGTGACCAGCCTGTGCGGGGCCTGATGTGGTGCCCGTTAGTGGCCCCACTCAAGCCCCCACAACCCCCACGCACAGGCCTCATGCAGCAGCCAGGAGCCCCAGAGCTGGGGCCCAGCACCGCCAGCCAAGCGCACCAAGCGCACCAAGTCTGAGCAGGCAGTTGAGGCCTAGGGCGAGGCTGCCAAAGCCAAGCCAGCACCACAGCCAGGCAGGTGGCTGGACAGGGACTGCAACGCAGCGTTGAACATTCAACGCATTGGGGAGAGCAGGTGGCGGCCGCTGGAGCTGTGCTACTGGCCAGGCCAAGGAGCGCTGCCAGCCAAGGGCAAGGAGTACTCTGGCCTGGGCTGCAAGCGGCTGCGAGACAAGCCACCCAAGGCCCAGCAGCAGCCTGCCGTGGCACAGTAATATGCCCCCCGTTGTTGAGCTGTCAGCAGCTCACAATCAGTGCATGTTTTTCATGCCAACTCGACACAATAGCCCTCAGGGGTCAGGCAATGATGTAGGTGGTAAGCACTCATGCACCATGTCCATGTCTAACCTAGTCAAGCTCTCCAAGTTAGAGTCAAACCCAGTTCAAACACGCATGCTCAGCTTTCTCAGGTTTGCTGCCAGGGTACGCAGCTCAGTGTCAGGCCATGTGGTGCTGCATAAGTCGGGGCAGTTGCCCCTCCAGCTTTACTGGCTCAGAGCTGCCTGCAAGTTCTGGAACACTGCCAAACTATCCCACAGCGACCTGCTAATGAGGGTGATCAAGGCAGATGTGGAGTTAGGCAGGAGCTGTCAGGCCTGTCGTGGTCAGGCAATAGTGTAGGTGGTAGGCACTCATGCACCATGTCCATGTGCATTGGGTATACTCCACACAGCCCATTAACACCATTATGAGTCGGGCCAGTATGGGTCCCTAGTATATGCTGCTAGTGGCCACTACTGGTCCGGCTCAAATGGAGGCCCTAGTGAGGGACAAGGGGACTGACCACACCATGCTGAGGGACAAGAGGGCTGACCACAAGTCTAGTGAGGGACAAGGGGTCGGGCGACCCCAACTGCCAGAAAATGACAGGAAATTGACCCTTGGTAGTAGGACGGCTGTAACTCTGCACTCACTGCGCCAAATATTATGCTAGATGGCTCACAATGTCGCTAACCCGGCCAGCTACCTTTCACCCATCCAGAGTAATTATGCAGTTAGTAGGCCGTGCACAGCAAAGCTTCAAAGTTACTAATTCAAATTTGAGCCACAGCGAGGCATGCAGTTATCGCTTCGACCGCCCGCGCCGCTTAGGCTGCTCTACATGCGCATGCGCGTCGGAAGCAGCCGTCGGATCTGAAAGCGGATGCGGCAATGTGGCAATGAGCCCACCTCCCCCGAATACCTAGAGGGCAATGCCACAGCTCGACCATTTGGACTTACAGCATGCTACTTACTAGGTTCAGCTTCTCTCAGACATTGTTACACTCAAATAAGCCAAACGATCTCAGGCCAGGGCCATGCAGTAAGTCACACAACTCCACGCCATGACCGAATCTGGACTCGTCTCCTCTGAGAGTTACGCTCCCCTACATGCCATCCACCTGCGTACAAAGTTTCATTGCTCAACAGCCACCCCACAGTGGTGTTCTGGGAGGGGTGGGTTGGGAGGGGTGGGCTAGCAGGGGGTGTGCTTGGGGAGGGGGCGAGGGGAAGGGCTGGGAGGGGGTGGGCAGGCTCAATGAGGTGGGCTCCTGCAATGATGGGTAAAGGGGGGGCGGGCATGGTGAGTCGTTGCATGCCGTGGCCTTGAATCTGCCTAGTGAACATTATGTAACCTTGAAGGTGTCAAACTGAATGAGGCCTGGGCTGTATTTGCATGAACATCACCAACCCCATGTTGGGGCCGCCCGACAAGGGGACTGGTATGTATTTGGACATTTGGTGATTTGATAGAGCCCTCGAACATACCTCAACACCTCCCTCGCAAGCAAATACACTGACGTTGCAATGCTGAATGATACCCACAGACGATATCATGTTCCATGTTGAGTAAGAAATGTCGGGCTGATCACATGTCAAGGTGCTGGTTTGCTAAGACACTGACTTTGCAATGCTGAGTGAGACTACTCACAGACAATATATTGTTCCATGCTGAGCAAGGAAGGGACGCCTTCCACGACCCTTGTTACATGGGTTCAGTCAAACAAAACTCATTGTTTAACATATACAATGTACCAAGCCTCAGCCCCACCACGCCTACATTAGCTGCAGCACTCGACAGCAATGCCTATTCTGTCTGAATGCCTATTATGTCTACAATGTCATAGAGGTGTCCTCGTTCAAGGTGTCGATCATATGGGCAGGGGGCACATTCCCTACATACAGAGTGCCACGGTCCCACTAGGAGCACTGGCAATGCATCCAAGAGGTGCACTTGGCAACCAGCATTCTATTGTGCAAGCCAGTACCAGCGAAGGCTGAGCGCGTCCCTCAGTACCATTCGCAGGGTCTCATGCCAAGCTGCCCCAGTGCTGAGTCAAGTTAAGGTGTGGGCTGGGGCAGTCCCGCTGTAACTGGTACGGGGCAGGCAGGGTATGGGAGTGAGTGAGCGGGCAGGGCAGGTGGCAGGCAGGTGGCCAGGGTGGGCCTCAACCTCCCCTCCCCTAGCCCCAGGATCTCCCTCCTGCACTGCCTAATGCCCTTGCCCACCCTCCTCCCCTCATGGGGCCTCCTGCCGCCCCTCCTCCTGCCCCTCCACCTTACCCTCATTGGCCACAGGCCTGGGCCACCCTCCTGCACAAACTGCTGACCTGGCCCCTTCTCACCCCCTCACGTGCCCCTCCCTCTGCCCCCCTCCCGCCCCTCATGTTCACCGCCTGAGGCCCACTTGGGAGGTTGTAACTGGTTCTGGTTGTAAATGGTTCTGGTTGGTTGAACTGGTTGGTTGAACTGGTTGGTTGAGAACCTGCCGCGCAGAGAACCTCCCTAGCTCAAAGTCTGTCCCCTGCCCACTCTGTCACTAAAACGGCCTCTGTTCGTCTATTAGCCCCAGTACCTGCAAGCCTCAAGTGCCACAGGCTGAACCTCTAACTTCACCTGTTGCACCTCTTAGGAACTCTCAGATCTCTGGAGACGTGGCTTGACACATCTACCCAGCAACGTGTGGGTGCGATGTCACATTGACACATGCCTCACTGTCCCGCCACACCATCCTGCCCAGGGTCTGCACTACTGACATCAAGTCACCTCCCTGAGGGAAGGCCAGACGCTTGAGCCACAACCAGCCCCTCCACCGCTAGCTCCTCCTCCACCCGCTTCTCAAATGGTGTGTGATGCAAGGTGACAGGCCTGCATCGACATTACAGCACTGGTTTGCTAAGACACTGAGGTTGCCGTGAAGCTGCTATCTATTCCTAAGCACTGCTAAAGCAATGTTTGAATGTGCCCGAGCAGCTCACACTACCCAGACAACCGAAGTGTTGCATGTCACAACACAGTGTGTGACACTAGCTCTCTAACAAGGTGTTGCACTAGGCTGATTTGGCAGTTCACAACAAGCATCACAAAGCATTGCCAGCGTTGCCCACATAGTGAGCTTCCCTCCGCCACCCTGCCAGTGTAAATGGAGCAGCATGGCAGTGTGCCCTAGGTTGCTATGCGCCAGCCTGACTTAGTGGTGTGCAAAGCAATGGTCATCAGCAGTACAGCCACTGGGTCGGCTGTAGTATAGCGCACACAAGGCTGCAGTGGAGTGTGGGGCAGAGGCCAAGTGTGGGGCAAGGGCACAATCCTGAGCCAGAGAGAGAGGACGATTGTCACTCCATGGATGTCACCCCAATAGCTGTAAAGAAGCCACCGCCCGTCTCAATGCGCATCAGCGCATGATTATCATGCCAACTCTACACAATAGCCCTCAGTGGTCAGGCAATAGTGTAGGTAGTAGGCACTCATGCACCATGTCCATGTGCACTGGGTATACTCCACACAGCCCACCAACACCATTAACACCATTATGAGTCGGGCCAGTATTGGTCACTAGTATATGCTGCTAGTGGCCACTACTGGTCCGGCTCAAATGGAGGCCCTAGTGAGGGACAAGGGGGCTGCCCAGACAACCTGCACTGCCCACCGAAGCACTGCCAGTCAGCAAACTACACACATGTGTGTGTGTGGTCGTCATAGAGCTGAGCTTGTCCATCTAGTGAATGCTCATACCTGGTTTCGGCATAACGGCGAACGGTGTTGGCAATGCCCACAGTCTGCATGCATGCACATTAGCAAATGTAGATGAGGCTGACAGCAAGTGATGTGTCCTTAACGACAGGGGAAAGCATATAGGGGACCTGCCTTTCCATCCTCCAGGACCAGACGCTGTTGTCCAAGCTCTGGCGTGCAAAAGGGGGCAGTGCCATCTCCGCTGCATGCTTGCAGAAAACTGAACGAGGTGGGAGGCGGTGTGCCGCATGGGGTGTACTGTCGCACGTCTGTGGGCGGGCACAGCAGGTCGTGCTTCGAGCGCTTGCTGTCTTCTGGTGCTGAACCCTGACGATTGACAGCTTGTCGATTCCAGAACGTCGATAGTAAGCTTCGAATCCACTGCATTCGCTCCCTGCGCTACTCCTACATCTATCTTCCCTTAACGAGCTCGACAGCTGCCGCCAGATGTGCGTTTTCAAAGCGTGTACGTCGAGCGCCGCTAGCCGCCCCAGGGCTGGTTTCAATAAGCCTCAGACCATTACCTAAACCATTTGCCATGCAAGCCGACATATGTTTCAAAAAGTGTGCGAACGTATACTGTCAAATGTTCGTTGGCAGCGATCTGAATAACAGGGTTCATTTGTGGGCGCCCAGGGTCTACCTATGCAACACATGCAAGAGGTTGGTGCATGTCATTGCACCTCTCATGCCACCGTGCTCCTCGTCCCAACCCCTGCCATCGGTGCAGGAGGTGTTTGCATCAGTACTCCCACCGCAGCGTCGCAGAAGATCACTGAGCATGCACTGCACCCAGACATCTACAGCATGTGTGTACGTATGAAGTCCCTCGACCGCAGGTCTGCTTGGCGCAGTGGCTCAGGAATGCGCGCGAGGCTGCATCTTGCCACCAGCTCTAGGCTGGTTTCAAGGCTCAAGCGGTGCCCCACTGACACATACAGCGGCTTTTTGCTGCTGGGGCTAGTGATTGCAGCCCCCAACAGCTCGCCGTTTGCTGCATGCAGCATCACCCCTGTGCTCCTTCCGGCAACATTGCAGACAGGAAAGCTGCAACCGCAAGCAGGCAGCTGGCCGGAGACTGGCGGAGAATGGCATGCCTCTGCGGCCTCCTCCATGGCACGCCCCTGGTGAGCATCGGTGTCAAACGACCTTGCAAGGGGCGACCGGCCATGGGTATTGTGCGCCTCCGTCTGAAGCGTGAGGTCGCAGGAAGCTCGCGTTGCGATGCTGCTCTGGGCCGCCACCAGTCCCGCAGCACGCGGTGCCAGCGCAGCTTCTATTGCGCGGCGACTCAACCCCTCGACAGCAAGAAGCGACTTGGCGCAGCCCACCGTGGGCAGTCCGGTTAGCACGCCCAAGTGAGAGGCGGAACCACAGCGTTCAGGGTGCAGCCGGCCGCAGCCGTCCACCAGCACCACCTGCACCCGGGAGCCCACAATGTCACTGCGATTGGTTGAGTTGGGTGCAGTGCGGAGCCTTCATCTTGCATTACAAAGTAGACACGGAAATGGTGATGAACTGCATGCCCCACGCATGAACAACAATTGATAGATGGCACTCGCTCCCGAAGCCATAACAGGCCTGATGGGGCTGGATGCGATGTTCACAAAACTGTGCACCATGGATTGGCTGAGCCCAGGCTGAGCTTACTCTCATCACCTGAACCACTTGCTACCTGCTTGCTGGGCCAACTTTCGACAAGGGGATGCATCTTTGGGGGCTGTGCAGGTGTCCCTGGCAGCTGCACTCCATGGCATTGCTGTGTCCGCCAGCAAGCAAAGACACTGGCATGGTGCACATCGGTGCCATGCTGCCAACCCCTTCAGCCTACACCACTAAGCAGCCTGAAATCATACAACTCCGCTAAGCAGAGAGAGCAGCTCACCCTTGCTGCCATTCCCCATATGCCACAAGTCCCCTGAAGCGTGAGGGACAAGGGGGCTGAGATGGGCATTTTAGCAGTATTGCAGAGTGTTACAGCATTGCAGAGTTGCAGAGTGAGAGCGGCATTGCAGATTGGAGAGTGGAGCGTGGGCCAGAGGCCAAGTGTGGGGCAAGGGCACAATCCTGAGCCAGAGAGAGAGGATGATTGCCATTCCATGGATGCCACCCCAGTTGCTGTAAAGAAGCCACCGTCCGTCTCAATGCGCATCGCGTGATGGTTAAGAAGAAGCGTAGGTGCACCGACAAGCATAAGAAGGGCCCGCCAAAGAAACCGAAAGGTGTGCGTCCCTAGCCGACTGCGAGTTCCGTGAAATACGCGCCGTGCAATAGCCCGTCGCTCCTGTTGGTTCCATCGCAGCGTCTCGCTCAGCTCAAGGGAAACAACGACAGGAGCGTCGGGATGGCTGGAACACAAGCCGACGTCAAGCCAGGCAGCGCTGCCAGCCAAGGGCAAGGAGTACCCTGGCCTGGGCTAGAAGCGGCTGAGAGACAAGCCACCCAAGGCCCAGGAGCAGCAGCAGCAGCCTGCTGTGGCACGGTAGTGTGTGCCCCCCTTTGTTGAGCTGTCATCAGCTTGCAATCAGCGCATGTTTTTCATGCCAACTCTACACAATAGCCCTAGTGTCAGGCAATAGTGTATGTGGTAGGCACTCACGCACCATGTCATGTGCACTGGGTATACTCAACACAGCCCATTAATACCATTATGAGCCGGGACAGTCTTGGTCACTAGTATATGCTGCTAGTGGCCACTACTGGTCCGGCTCAAATGGAGGCCCTAGTGAGGGACAAGGGGGCTGCCAACCCCTTACCTTGGACTCTAGCCCCCATCGCCCCACACTCACCTGGGGCATGAAGCATCCCCCAGCCACCTCTGCACAACGGGCCAGCAGCTGCTGGTAGACTGGCACCTCCCTGAAGCCCAGGAAGCCTGATGCGTAGCTGGGGAGGCTCCTCTGCTCGTCATCTAGCACCTGAGATGCAGGCAGGGGCAGCAGCAGCAGCAGCAGAGTATGCCAGTATCCTCTAGCATCAAGGGAGGAGCTTCAACCTGGTGCGTGGCCTGCTCCCACCATGCAGGCAGCATGATGATGGGCCTTGTCAATGTCAATGACAATGGCATCATCTGGGTCAGCTGTCAGCAGGAGGGCACAGCAGCTGTAGGTGGTGCTAGGGTGAGGCCTTCACAAGCTAGCTGACACCGCTGGTGTAGTCCACAAAGTCCATTAGTCCTGTTCTCTTTAAGTCTCATGCCACCGGGCATACCTTGAGTTCTGCAGGGCCAGGGTCAGAGCCAGGGTCCTGCTGGACGCTGCTGGCGCAAAGGGTTGCTGGGCTGGTGTGGGCTGGTGCCATCCAGGCCAAATCTGGCCATCCAGCCAACCAAGGTGTATATAGTTGTTGCCAATGTAACTGTTGCCAATGTAACTGTTGCCAATGAAGTCTCGAGAGTGCGAGTTGATGCGAGTCATGCGAGTTGATACAGCCAGTTTAAGTGGAGACACTGCAGAGCGCGATGAAGGGCAAGAAGCGCAAGGGCGCGAAAGAGCCCAAACAGCCCAATCCCAAGCAGCCTAAGCCAAAGCCCAAGGGCAAGCCTGACGACCTCGGCTGGGTAGGCCCCGTATCGCCACAAGGGAGGGCGCTTAAGGAGAGACTGAAGGAGGCGGCCAACTCGAGGATTCAGGTCGTCAAGTGCTATCTGAAGGGCTTCATCAGGTGGGTAGCTTCACCGCATCCGGGTCCTCCTCCGCCGCATCTGGGTCCTCCTCCGCACCGCATCTGAACTGGGACACCTAACACTTAACACTGGGTCCCGGGATAGCAATGCGAATGATGTAATAGCGAATGATAGCGTGCGTGTGTGGATTGCTTTGCAGGGGCCGTAACAACGTCAAAAACAAGATTGTGGCCCACCTCAGGCTGAGGATGGGCATCCACCACAACATCCACCACAACATGACAGCAACCAAGCAACTGAAGACCCCTCTGACAGCAGCAGCAGCAACAAGCGCACTCCCTCTGACATAGGTAGCGGCCTGGCTGACGAGCGGGCGTTCCTGTTTGACCCAGCCACTCAGATGGGCATGGGGTTGGACCCTGGTGCCATCCAAGCAGTCAGCGCAGCTTCAGGGATGTGGGATGCACATGGCCTATTGCAAGGCTTCTACAGGAGCAAGCTGACCAGGAGCCAGGTGCAGCATGACAGCGGCCTGATCCAGGCTCGCCGCAACACTCAGCGGTGGAATGACAACATCAAGCTGGAGCTGCAGCACCTGGCAGCAGCCACCCCAGCAGGCACCTCCCTGGTGGCCATCCAGAGGCATGTGGCCGTCACCCTGGCCACCTGGGATGCAGTGTGGGGGGAGTACCTGCATCCCAAGTGGGCAGAGCAAAGGATGAGGCTGCATGGTGCGCAGGAGACGGTCCTGGAGCGCTACTTCATGAAGGTGAGAGTGCCAAGGGTAGGGGGGGAGGGGTAGGTCCAGGGGCATGGCATGACCACCACACATGTGACCTGCTAGGTGCCATGTCCCCAGTCCTTTCCTGGAGGTCATGCGCTTTGTGTGTGCCTTGTGTGCAATGCAGCTGGAGGAGGAGGCGGCCATGATGTCCCAGCAGGAGTGGGGGACCCGCAAGCAGCTGGTGGTGTTCTTTGGCAACGCAGGCATTGGCACCCGGGGTGGGTGGGGGGCCAAGGCTGTGCTGCAGGCCTGCCGCAAGGTGGTGGAGAGGCCCAACAGCGGCGGGCCAACTGACAGGGTGCAAGGCAAGGTGGTGACAGTGGATGAGTTCCGCACCAGCAGGGTCAGCTCAATTCTGAACAGCCCCCAGCCCTGTGAGGAGGAGCTAGACAGCAGCAAGCCCACCAGGCTTGAAGGCTGGAAGCCCAAGCCTGGTCAGGTGCAGGACCGCTTGTTGCGGTCAGCCTGGAGCAAGCGGTTTGAGGCGCCAGTGCGGGGGCTCATGTGGTGCCCTTACCTGGCCCAGGCCACCCCTGGGAAGCTGGGCAAATGGGTGGACAGGGACTGCAACTCAGCCCTCAACCTCCAGCGGGCAGGGGAGGCCAAGTGGCGCCCACTGGAGCTGTGCAGGTGGCAACACCGAGGAAGACTGCCTGCCCAGGGCAAGGAGTACCCAGCATTGGGCTTCAAGAAGCTGCGAGAGCGAGCCCCCAAGGTGCAAGCCCAGCAGCCTGTAGCACAGTAGCATGTGTGCACTAGGCAATGCTGAAGCTGTTGCTTACATCAGAGCATGTGTTCATGCCATAATAGATTACCCAGCCTTCGCAAGCGGGTTGGGGTAGTGAATCAGGTAGTGGTACCGGATGCTTGCTGCATGCAAACATTTCGGACAACAGATAACACAGCCCCTGCCCTGTAGTAATTGTAGGGGGTACAACTGTTCTGGACGCTGCTCAAAAAACTGTAAAACTCTGCTATAAACACGTGTCAGTTCAGAACTCACAGCTTGACAGCATAATGGAGGCCCTAGTGAGGGACAAGGGGGCTGGTATAGTCCATGATCCAACAAGGGGTTTCAGTTTGAGAGGACTGTGGGCGCTGAGTCCGATAACTGAGTGTTTAAGTACGCCTGCATGTTCTCGGAGCCTTGCACCTTGACGTGGATGAAGTGGTAGCAGCCCATACCCTCAATACTGTTTTAAGTAGCTGCTTGGATAAGAGCATGTAGTTCATGCCAACGTCTATGGCGCCACCTCCCCAATCGGTGGTCAGCGAGTAGTTCCATCTCCCCCAAAGGGGTCAGCGAGTGGGCTCATTAAGGGGTGTTAACAAGCTGCCCACTGCTGCATCATGGATGAGGGTGGTGTGGTCCATGGGGGATAGGGACGCTTGTGAGGGTGGCATGGTGCACGGAAGGGGTGGGGTGGGAGTTGTGCTAGAGTTTGCGGTCAGGGCGGCAGTTGCGACGACAAAGGCCATGCAGGCTTTGTCAGCCGCGGCAGGGCATCTCCGCAGCTGGCATCTCACCAGGAAGTCTTGATACACCACATCCAGCTCCTGCAAAGCAGTCGTCACCATCATAGTCTCCCTAAGTGGTGCGGTAGCAGCAGCAGCCTGGCTGGTAAGTAACATGGCCAAGGGCTGCAAGCATTGAGCCAATGCTGTCCCATCATCATCAAAGCCATGGCATGTCCCATGCAGGACAGGATTGTGAGTATTCAGTGGCGTGGATGGTGCGGGTGGTGGCGTGGGTGCATATGGTGGGTGTGTAGGGTCAGGGGCTGTGATCTTCAAGACCAGTAATGCAGGACAAGAGTCAGGGCATGCGGTAGTGCTGCTGCCAGACGTGTTGCAATAGGTGGTGTGACTGGTGCCTCTAGTCCTGATGGTGGGTGCATGGGTGGGCATGAAAGGTTGCAGTGGTCAAGCAACAGGTTGAAGTGGAGGCGGTAAGGTCATAGGTGCAATGCTGGAGCCTAGCATGGTGCAGGATGTGAGGGTGATGTTGGTGGTCTTCCACCGCGATAACCATTGGCCTGGTATGGCTGCTTGGCCTTGCCCATCAGCGACTTAAACACGAAAAGTAGGAGTTGTGGTGGTGATGGTGGGAGTGGTGATGAGTATGGTGGTGTCAGGGGCAGGTCTCAAGCTCACCGGGAAGCTGAGGACTACCAGGGCAGCCACTGCCCAGCCAGGGCGTCTGTTGGGGCGTCCTTGTGCAATGGCTGCCTGTCAAGCAGCATTGCAGATAGGAAAGCTGCAACCGCAAGCAGGCAGCTGGCCGGAGACTGGCGCATGCGCATCCCTACACCACAGGGAGCTGCCTGTCAAGTAGGAGAAGTAAGAAAGTTGCGCTGTTTGCACTTGTACAAACAGTGTCCCTCAGGCTTCCACCTGCCGACAACCAGCCAACCACTGCGTAGCACCCTTGCTCAGAGAATGGGAGGATGTGGTGTCACCTCCCTGTCTTGTCTTTGGAGCCCCAGTGACCTGTTGAACCATGGCGCCTTTGGGCTTGGTGCCTGTTGAAGACTGTGCTGCCTCCCTAACAAGCACAATGTCAAGCTCTCTGCCAGGTTGATGGCAGACAGGCGGCCGCGGCATTACACACCGCCACCTCCCAACACACTGCACAAGCCCCTGTTCTCGCTGAGTCGCATGCACCCAGGCGTACCTTGGGTCCTGCAGGGCCAGGGTCAGAGCCAGGAACCTGCTGGACGTCCTGGCCAGGGTTTGAACCTGGGTCTGGGACAAAGCTGATGTCGAGGCCACCCACCAGCCGCAGCTCGCACTGTCTGCGCTGAAATGGAGGCCCTAGTGAGGGACAAGGGGGCTGCCATTCCCCATAACACGAAGAATCCCAGGATTGCCCAGATTGCTTTAGACCCGAAGGCTGGGGGCTAATGTGCTGCTGGGCAGAGCTGCTCCATGCAGTATCTCCAGACACTTCATCCAGGGAAGCTCCGCGGCTCAAATGGGATTTTCGCCCAGGGGTCGCACTCGCACTCGGCAGTTTCCCGACATCCTGTAAAGCCTCAGACTTGGACAGACTCCAACTCACGTCATCGTGCTGGACTACAAGTTGCGCGAGCCTGCGCTGGACTTCTAACGGCCCGGTCCATGCCGACGGCAACACCATACGCTGGGTCTCTGTTTGACATTATGGCACTTCATTCCGTAATTACCTTTGGCATTCATTTCCTGATGCACTTGGCTCACACAAAATAAAAGAAATCTCCGAGATTTGATGTTTCCTGAACCGCTCTACATTCAGTTACAGCCCAGGATGCAGTCGCCTACCCTGCAGCCTGTGGCGTCGACCAGCGGGCGTCCCTTTCCCTCCCTGCTTCCCTCGACCTCACAGTCCTGGAAATCTCGCTCTGGGCGTCTAGCAGGGCACTGGGGCGGCCTTGAAGCAAATTGCACTTGTGCACGGAGGCCTTCAACAAGGCGCTGCGCCTACAGCGAGACAGAGCCCGCGTTCCGTGCAGTGCTCCCTAGAGATTCTAAAGAAGAATCTGCAGCAAGCCCCGCAGCAGCAGACGAATTCGTGCAGGCCAGCTACCGGCTGCAGAACCTACTGTCGGGAGTAGGGGATGGCGAGGCAGAGATGCTTGATTCATTTCTCTCTAATGCGACGCCAGATGCAAAGCTAGGGACACAGACAGCTGTGGCGGGGGCCCTGGTGTTTGTGTCGGTGGTTATCTCCTTCCTATCGGGAAACGACCCAACAGGTGCGTACAGAAGCCTGCCACGTTGTGCTCGGCTCACGTGGCGCCTGTTGTGCGCTTTCGTCGACAGCGTATGGCCAGCTGGGGAGGAGGCCGCAGCGACAGCAATGTTTGCAACGCTCTGCACAGGTGGTGCAACCTTGACATCCGACAGCATGGCAGCAGCGGGTATTGGTGCGCTGGCCGCCTTGCCCCTGGTAGCATTTAGGGCCTGGTCATGGTCTGCTGGGGGCAGCCGGGCTCTCCCACAGTTCGAGGACATGCACCTGGCCCAGGTGTGTTAGCAATACTCAGCAGTGATCCCAAAGCTGGCTGGCATACAGCTGCTCAGGTTTAAGCTGCCACCTCTCTCGACAGGCCTGCTGCACCCCATGTGCATGGCAGCCACTGTCTGTGACGTTGCTTGCTTAAGCTGCTGCAGCCGCAGGCATTTGCTGGTGCTGATCCCACCTATCTATTTGCTGTCCTTGTTGCATGTGTCTGCTGCTCGTGGTTGCGTGCAGTTGCAGACGCTGTCACCCTGGCTGGCACACCTCAGGACATGGCACGTAGCGCTGCTGCTGGTGGTGGAGACAGTGCCACCCACCATGCTGCTGCTGCCAGCAGCACAGGGGGGCCTCACAGCAGCAGTGGGCCTGTACTCCACGGTGAGGACGCTAGCCCGCCTGCTGCTGCCAGCACTGGCATGCTGGCTACTCAGGCGATGCACCACAGCACAGCCCACGTAGGCCACACACATGCCATACAGGCCGCACAGCACAGCGTAAAACACAGAGCAGCAGTGGATGAGGCAGGTCTGGCTGATGGGATCATCAAGAGACTGACCATTGAGTTGTAGGCAGAGTACAAGCAACAGCAATGGTTGCACTGCCATACCTCACACAGGTCTGTGGCGCATCATGGAGGGGCCAGGCACAGCGGAAGGGCTTGCAGTGGCAGTCTGTGCGGCTCTGGCAGCAGACATGGCAGCTTGACAGTGGTGCAGCACTAGAGCTCTATGTCATGTGGTCAAGCCATTGGGGTCGCCCTGCTTAGCCTGGAAAGTGTTGGGCAGTCGCTCAGGGCGGACCCACAGAGCTGCTGAGCGGCCAGGCTGAGTGAGGCTGAGGATACTGCCCTGCCACGCGCTGTCTACCTCTCAATGAGCCCTGTCTGATGCGGCACCTTGCAGGCCTTCAGCCAGGTGGACACAGCAGCAGCAGCACCTGACGCTACCGTGCAGTTGGGCTGCTTATTGCTGACGGCGGCTGTGGCAGCGATGGGCAAGGGGATGGAGCTGGGCGTGACCGACAGCGAGTTTGAGGTGGTGCAGCAGGCGCTGGGCAACTCAGACAGGTAAGCATGCAGCCTGGGTCGTCCACCAGGGTCCACCACCTGCCCAGTGCCAGCAGCAGGGGAGGACTTTAACAGGGCAGTATTGCAGGCTGGGGCATGTGCCGCAGTGTGCGGAGAGTAAGCTTGCAAATAACAGGGGTGTGACTACACAGTTCCTGTGCTTTCTCTGCCTGTGCTGCTCAGGTACTATCGGGTGATGGCCACAGACATTAACACTCGGCCCAACAGCGCCCAGCGTGCCTCTCTAGCCTTCCGCTCCGTGGTGGCTGCCTGGCTGAGTAGTCGCAACGACGCCGCCTTGGCTGCCTGTGGGCTCTGCTTTGTTGACGTGCTGTTCCTGGGAGGGTTGTGGCGAGCCAGTGGTGACTTGACTGCTCCTGTGGTGGCAGCTGTGCTCATCAATGCTGTGGACTATTGGAATGCCCACCAGGTGGGTGGTGGCCGCTTGCGACAGGGTGCCAAGGCGAGGGAGGGGTATGGGGCAAGGCCAGCAGGCAGTATGGGGTTGGGCAGGGGGGTGCCAGGCACCGTCAGGCAACGGTGCCCTTGCTGCAGGCAGAGCGGGAGAGTAGAAGAAGATGGCTCACATGAGCAAGCGATAGGCTTAAGCCGTCTATTGCGCATGCTGAGCGCTGATTGAACGCATCACTGACATCATGCGCATTATCGTGAAGAGCACTGACGCCCTTGCTTTGCAGGCTGTGTTGAAGCGGGAAGCGAAAGTGAGCCAGCACAACAGAAGCGATGGCAGTGGCAGCCACTCCCGGGCCAACGACCTGTGAGCAACAGCCTCAGCAAGGAACAGAGTATGCTCTGCTGATGCGCTGCTGCTGCTGCTGATGCGCTACTGCTGCTGCTGATGCACTGCTGCTGCTGCTGATGCGCTGTTGCTGCACTGAAAGACAACAGACAGGCACTCACGCACCATGTCATGTGCACTGGGTATACTCCTCACAACCCATTAACACCATCATGAGCCGGGCTAGTATTGGTCACTAGTATATGCAGCTAGTGGCCACTACTGGTCTGGCTCAAATGGAGGCCCTAGTGAGGGACAAGGGGGCTGAAAGACAACAGCACCCCCTGCTGCCATCTGACGAGTAGCACAGACTTGTGACAAAGGGCAGCTCAACTGGCAGGCAGATGGGCATGGAGCAAGAGGTACATAACACAACAGGGGTGCAGTAGGAGCCTGCTGTGCCTTGGTCTGGGAGCTGTGGGGCTAAGCAGTGCCACGTGCAGCCCTTCAAAAGCTGGTCCTGGGCTACAGTAGCTGGGACCTCGCCTGCTTTGCCCCTGTATCAGCCCTTCATGTGAGGCTCTGGCATTGAGAGATTGTGTGAGGTGTGTCATGTGTGGTGTGGCCCAGGGCTGTCGCCATCACCTCAGCCAAGTCCACCCCCTCAGTGCCAATTTAGCACAGCGGGTGTGGTGCAGCAGGATGCAGTTTTGGTGGTAAACCGCTGCCAGCCCCAGGCATATATAGTTCTGGAGCCAGCAGCAGCTTTTGACTATTTACCCATGTCTGTATGAACATGCGGTGCAGCTGCCTGCATTGGGTTAGGTGCTGACAAGCACCTGCAACCCGGTTTTCTTTTGCTTGTTGCACTTGCTAGCAGCTATGTGTTGTGGGAGGAGGTTCTTCGAGGTAGTAGGCACACGATCCAGAGTGTTGGGTGTGTGGCAAACAAGAAGAGTAGTGGTGTTGTGTGGAAATGTGGAAATGCTGTTGAGCGGTGGTGCTGACTGATCATGGGCTGAAGAACAGGGGTACTATCATGCTACACGTTCAGGCAGCGGGAAAGAAACGGGATGATTGCAGTGATGGGTAATACAAGATACGTGTATCGATACCGATACGTATTTTTTGTATAATACAGAAATACACGTATCGTATCAAAAAATACAAGTGCCGGCCGGCAAGTTGCGTGGATGCCTTTGAAGCAGCTGCTGGCTGCTGCCATAACTAGAGTCCGCGCTAAAGCCATGCCGCGCGGTGCTAAAGCCATCGGCCTGCTCCCGGAGCAGTCGGTGGCATGTGCCGGTTTTACATGCAAGAACATCAAAGTTGGGAGGCCCTGACTTTCCGCCGTCGCCGTCCTGCCAGCCATCAAGGACAGGCTGCGAGACTGGCTGCGCTGCTCCTAGCTGCTCCTTTCCCGCGTGACATGTTGCCTCTGTATCGCTGTATTGTATCGGTACAGAAAATATACGTTTTTTCTTGTATTTTCTTGTATTTCCTGTATCGATACACGTATTACCCATCACTGGATGATTGCCACTCCATGGATGTTACCCCAGTTGCTGTAAAGAAGCCACCGCCCGTTTCAATGCCCATCGTGTGATGGTTAGAAGTAGCGTAAGGGCATCGACAAGCACAAGAAGGGCCCGCCGCCAAAGAAACCGAAAGGTTCGCGTCCCTGGCCGACTGCGAGCTCCGTGAAATACGCGCCGTGTAATAACACGTCGCTCCTGTTGATTCCATCGCAGCGTCTTGCTCAGCTCAAGGGAAGCAACGTCAGGAGCGCCGGGATGGCTGGAACACAAGCCGACGTCAGGTCCGTTGCCGCCCCCGCCTTGTGTGTTCCCGCATTGTTTGTGTCCAGTGCTGGGCGATTCGCCAAAGACGTATTCCTCAGTGTAATAAAAAACATCAAAACATGAGTTTTTGTATTACTTTTAGTAATTATTAATTAAATAACTAACTGTTTACTAAATATAAATCAAAATAAATCGCAAAATCGCCATTTGAGTCTATAAAATTACAGCATACTCCCTTGTAGGCCCTGGATGCAATAAATCCCACACCCCACACAATAAACCCCACACCCCAGCCCTTGTGGGTCAGCATGCAACAGGCTAGGCTGTAGCACCACACTCTAGCCCTAGTGGGTCAGCTATGTTGTTGTTCTCCGATGAATGTTCGGCTGTGGTGGGCAGCCGCCCGCTTTGGGGTTTGCGGAAGATGGGATACATTGTTGGGGGATAAGTAATAAGCAGAGTACCAAACGGGCGGTGTAGCTATTACCGATGTAATAAAGTTCACTCATTTTGAGGACGGTTTTTTCGACTTATTACCGTTTTTTGCGCTGGATTATTACCGACTTATTACATTATTACCCAATCGCCCAGCACTGTTTGTGTCCCCGCATTGTGCATTGGCCTGTCAAAGTGGCCTGTCGAAGTGGTGATTGTGATTGGCTGCAGGTCATCAAGGTCTCGGAGGGCGCTGTGCTGCGCGGGTGCAAGAAGACGAAGCGCAAGATACGGGAGCACCTCCAGCTGCGGGCTGAAGTGCTGAACTGCACTCCCAGCTCCGCGTCATTGCGTCGCTATTTGTGCTGCGGATTTTCTTGACATGCCTGGTGGGCTACCCCTCCCTGGGGTACCGCAGCGCGCCTGACCCTCCAGCAGTGCAGCCGCCCCTAGCCCCTGATGCACCCCCCTTGCACCCACTTTTCCCGCGTGCCCTTGCCCAGCCTGCCCCTGCCCAGCCTGCCAGCATGGAGTCGGACAGTGACTATGACTCCGAGTCAGACTGTGAATCTGAGCCAGAGTCACAGTCTGACTCAGAGTCAGAGCCAGAGCCTGAGCCAGTCACGCAGCCCACCCCCAGGCGTAGCAGCGCCCGTCTGGCAGCCCTTGCACCAGCAGCACCCAGTGGGCCATCTGTGCCCCTTGACTGCGAGGACCCAGTCATGCTGAGGCAGCTGAAGGACTTCTGCGAGGTCCTGGCCAACCCCAACTTCAAGACTATCTACAACCAGCCGCAGCGGCGCCTTGTGCGCCCAAGGCAGCGCCGTAACCCCATGCTCATGGGAGTCTTTGAGGACCCCAGCAACCAGGCGCTGCTGGCCAAGCTGCAGGAGCTGGGCAACATAAGCCTAAGGGGTGACGCCAACACCATCGACGCACACTCCATGCAGCTGGCGGTGGCCATGCAGCAGCACTACTCCAACCCAGGCAAGTGATGGTGGGGCATAGACCCTGGACTAGGACCTGGACCCTGACCTGACCTGACCTGTCACCTGACCTTGACCCTGACCTGACCTGACCTGTCACCTGACCTTGACCCTGACCTGACCTGACCTGTCACCTGACCTTGACCCTGACCTGACCTGACCTGTCACCTGACCTTGACCCTGACCTGACCTGACCTGTCACCTGACCTTGACCCTGACCTGACCTGACCTGTCACCTGACCTGACCTGACCTGTCACCTGACCTGTCACCTGACCTGTGACCCTGACCTGTGACCCTGGCCTGACCCTGACCCTGGCCTGTGACCCTTACTTGACCTCCATGCACATGCAGAGCGCATTGTCAAGCTGTACGCCAAGGCAGCCAGGGACCGGCTAGGCTGGAGCGGGGAGGAGGCTCAGCTATTCATCAAGATGGCGTGTGGGTATGGCATCAACGCCCAGAGCTCAGAGCTGCAGGCCGTTAACCTGGACAAGCGGCATGTGGCTGACTTGATTAAGGAGGCTAACAAGCACCGCCGTCTGCTGGGCGTGAAGAAGGAAGGCTCCCTGCAGGAAACCCTGCCCCTGCCCTGCCGCATGCGGCATGCAGTGCATGTGTGCCGGTGTCTCGAGCAGTGGCAGCAGCCCCCCACCCTACCTGTGCCAGGGCAGCCAAAGCTGGGCAAAAGGCGTGGGGTTGGTCCCCGCACCCTGACCTGCCCAACCCCCTTCACCCTCACCCCCATGGCCAGGTGGGCCTTCACTTCATCAAACTAGACAGTAGGGTGTTGCATGGGGGTGTGCAGGCAGTTGGGGCTGACCAAGGAGACTTTTGCAGCATTCACTTCAAAGCCAGCACTGAGCCACCACTGGGCCGGTGGTTCAACACGGGCAGGCTTGCCAACAAGGGGTTTGACTTTGAGAGAACTGTGGAGACAGACGGTGTCAGCGTGTGTGCGCACTACACACGACCCCCCCCCCTCCTCCTGCCCCACCCCCAGCAGCTGGCAGCAGCAACAGCCGCCTCAATGCAGCAGCAGCAGCAGCCCATGCAGTGGGACTCCCCCACATAGGCAAGGGCATAGCTGAGCCATATGAGTTTGTGTTTGATCCAGCCACACAGATTGGGGTGGGCATTGACCCCGGCAACACCCAGGCACACTCAGGCAAATTAGTAACAGCATTTTTCAGAACCGCGGCTTGAGATTTTGCACATAGCCATGTGACGTGGTTGTTAGATTGGGGTTTAGACGAAAATTCACAAATATGCATGGTTGGTGAGATATCGCTAAGGTGATGTGTTGTACCACTCGGTGTGGTGCAGTGTATCACAATTGGGTGCATTGTAGTAGTGCACTAGTGACAGGTGCAGTACTACACCATGAGAACCATTGTGACTTAAAGGAACAACAATCTCGTAACCATTAAAATACCAATGAATTACCAACATAACTACTTTATTTCATCATAATAGACTGAATATGGTTAAGTTTTCCACGCTGAGATATGGTGCATTGTTGCGGCATTAGATATGGTGCAGTACTGCACTGCAAGGTGTAGCTTAAAAGGAGGGTAACTAAATATTAGTTATGTAATTTACGAATTTCGCTGATTACTACGAGATTTTTCAGGATGTTGGTGGGCATGGGCCAATAGTCTCATTCCGAGGCGAACCGTGTACAAAAAACACCCCCTCAAAATCGATAGTTGTGCACTAATTTGCGTGTGTGCAGTCAGCGCAGCCTCAGGGGTGTGGGACGAGAGGGCCGGCCAGCTGATAGCTGACCAGCTGGCCCGGTGGAAGCTGACCAAGGGTCAGGTGAAGCATGACAGCGGCCTGAACAACGCTCGCCGCGCCACCCAGCGGTAGCTGGCTCCTGTCAAGGCTTACCTCCAGCAGGCCTAGGGGCACCGACCAGCTGCGGGGCAGGGTGGTGCTGGTGGATGAGAACCTTTTGCGTCTTTAGCTCCTCCGCTTCCCTTGCTCCTCCGCTTCTCGAGGCCTCTCCCCCCTTTCCCTTTAGCTCCCTACCCCTTCCTTCTCTAGGTTCTTTCTCTTCTAGGTTGTTCCCCTTCTTTTCCCCCTTTTCTCTGTTCTCTCCTCGGTCTTTTACCTCTGGGGGTTGGTTTGTATCCACCCAAGCCCTTCCTCCCTAGTGTATAAACTACAACTACTACCACCCGGGTCAGCTCAGCAGAAAATGGTCAGCAGCCCTGTGAACCAAGGGCTGCCCACCAGGCCTGCAGGCTGTAAGCCCCCAGAAGGGCAGGTGGACCCCCGCCTGCTGCGCCCAGCCTGGAGCCAGCGGCGTGACCAGCAAGTGCGGGGTATGATGTGGTGCCCAGTAGTGGCCCCACGCAAGCCCCCACAGCCTCCACGCAGCAGCCAGGCAACCACACCGGCAGCAGCCTAAGAGTCAGGGCCCAGCACTCCCCCGCCAGCCAAGTGCAGCAAGCGCACCGAGGCTGAGCAGGCAGCTGAGCCCAGCCAGCCCACCAAGGGCAAAGGCAAGGCCCAGGGCAAGGCTGCCAAAGCCAAGCCAACACCACAGCCAGGCAGGTGGCTGGACAGGGACTGCAATGCAGCGCTGAACATGCAGCGCATTGGGGGGAGCAGGTGCCGGCCACTGGAGCTGTGCTACTGGCCAGGCCAAGGAGCGCTGCCAGCCAAGGGCAAGGAGTACCCTGGCCTGGGCTATAAGCGGCTGCGAGACAAGCCACCCAAGGCCCTGCAGCAGCTACAGCCTGTTGTGGCACAATAGTGTGCTCCGCTTTGTTGAGCTGTTATCAGCTCACAATCAGCGCATGTTTATCATGCCAACTCTACACAATAGCCCTCGCGGTCAGGCAATAGTGTAGGTGGTAGGCACTCATGCACGATGTCCATGTGCGTTAGGTATACTCCACACAGCCCATTAATACCATTATGCGCCGGGCCAGTATTGGTCACTAGTGGTCACTAGTATTCCCGCTATTGGCCACTAGTGGTCCCTAGTGGTCCGGCTCAAATGGCTGCGTTGGGACTCTCCGGGTTGTGTGAGGTTGGCTGCAACTTCAGAGCATTACTTTGTCCAGCAGGTTGTCCAGCTGGTTGTGAGGTTGGCTGCAACTCCATGACATTACTTCGTCCTTCCAACATCGTAACATAACTATTGCAAGCAAGTGCTGTGCAAGGCTATACTCTACCCCCTGCTCCCAATGCCAATAGCACAAAGCACTGCATCAATAAGGAGCTTTGGCCCACGGCGTTCAGATACAACCTACACAAACTCCATGTCCCATATTTGTCGACCAGAACCCGCACGTGCTTGCCCATCAGGCATCATAGCTTGGCTGAGTTGGTGTGTGAGAGATGGCCAGGATGCTTGGACATCGTACTAGCACTAGACGTAGCAACACCCTACCCTCACCATCGGTGCAGCGCCCTCATTCAAGGCGGTATGCAGCGAATACACAGGGCATCCACGTCTGGCAGGCCCAGCAGGCAAGGGCAACCCAGCAGATTAGTGCACTCCCAGGCAGCCAGCCCACCACTTAAGCACGAGGCTCAAGGCTGAGTGCTGTCCCATACAGCGTGTCAATTGCTACGGCTTGGCGTTAGCCTCTACACCACACGTGCTCAAGTGTGTGTGGGGATGCTCAGCCACATCCTTGACACTGTCAAACGGTGCTTATGCGAGTATATAACCCCAGTCTACGACCGCGCCAGTCAGCCACCGGCCTGGTAGTTGCCCGCATCAACTGAGCGGGGATCGTCCGATTTAATTTCGGCAGCTTCCTCCTCCTCTGCCTGCACTTCACTGGGAGGTACAGTCTTTTCCTGCATGGAAGGCAGCCATGCTGGCAATTGATGGTGATGGTGAGTTCTGAAACTGAGCCTCAGATGATGGCCACAAGGCTCTTTCCTCACCCCTTTTGCACATGTGATGACGATGCTGGTCAGTCTGGTATGACTGATAGTTCTTACCCGCAGCAAACATGTATACAAGGAAATAGGAGCAAACGACCCTAGGGTTTGCGGGCGCCTGGTGAATCGCGTATGCGGGCCTGACATGTGATGTCTGCTCACCGGAACGACGAACTGCCGGGGCTGGAGGCACTGTCCTACCGCTGGACGGTCGTGGGCTGAGGATTCCCCCGTAGCATCAAGTGTTGCACTGCCTGCGATGCGCGGGCGAACATTCGGGCAGCGTACCAAGCTGGTGTGTCAGCGCTGCCAGGTCAATTTAGCTACAACCTCCACTAGGGCTCAACTCGTACCTCCGCTAGAGAAAGCCACGGGCGCTGCATTCTCAGCAAGTCCTGGCGCGTTCTGGCTAGAAAACCGCGCGAGTCCCCAAAGGGTGATCCGGCTTTGACAAACAAGGGGTACGATTGTACGTAACATCCTGCATCTGTAAACAGCTGATGCGCGTCAGAGGCACCGAAAGCAAGTGCCGGAACCACACTTCCACTCCTCGCGCATTTCCCCCACCCCGGAAGTCGCAAGTCGAACCCACAGGCAGGAATGCTCATCATACTCCCTTTTGCGAATGCACGACCTGTAACCTACCTATTGAAGGTTCTTGAGTGTAAAGACCAAGCACTCGTTCTTTACAAAAAGAAGCGAAGAAAGTGCGACAAATAAGGAAAAGTACTCTACAAAACGAAGCAAAGAAACGTCGGAGTTTGATGTAAAAGAATTTCGCATCTACACCGTTGATGCCTTGCCGCCAAACTTCACCCATACAGAGCCCCCGCCCCGCCCCGCCCCGCCCCGCCCCGCCCCGCCCCGCCCCGCCCCGCCCCGCCCCGCCCCGCCCCGCCCCGCCCCGCCCCGCCCCGCCCCGCCCCGCCCCGCCCCGCCCCGCCCCGCCCCGCCCCGCCCCGCCCCGCCCCGCCCCGCCCCGCCCCGCCCCGCCCCGCCCCGCCCCGCCCCGCCCCGCCCCGCCCCGCCCCGCCCCGCCCCGCCCCGCCCCGCCCCGCCCCGCCCCGCCCCGCCCCGCCCCGCCCCGCCCCGCCCCGCCCCGCCCCGCCCCGCCCCGCCCCGCCCCGCCCCGCCCCGCCCCGCCCCGCCCCGCCCCGCCCCGCCCCGCCCCGCCCCGCCCCGCCCCGCCCCGCCCCGCCCCGCCCCGCCCCGCCCCGCCCCGCCCCGCCCCGCCCCGCCCCGCCCCGCCCCGCCCCGCCCCGCCCCGCCCCGCCCCGCCCCGCCCCGCCCCGCCCCGCCCCGCCCCGCCCCGCCCCGCCCCGCCCCGCCCCGCCCCGCCCCGCCCCGCCCCGCCCCGCCCCGCCCCGCCCCGCCCCGCCCCGCCCCGCCCCGCCCCGCCCCGCCCCGCCCCGCCCCGCCCCGCCCCGCCCCGCCCCGCCCCGCCCCGCCCCGCCCCGCCCCGCCCCGCCCCGCCCCGCCCCGCCCCGCCCCGCCCCGCCCCGCCCCGCCCCGCCCCGCCCCGCCCCGCCCCGCCCCGCCCCGCCCCGCCCCGCCCCGCCCCGCCCCGCCCCGCCCCGCCCCGCCCCGCCCCGCCCCGCCCCGCCCCGCCCCGCCCCGCCCCGCCCCGCCCCGCCCCGCCCCGCCCCGCCCCGCCCCGCCCCGCCCCGCCCCGCCCCGCCCCGCCCCGCCCCGCCCCGCCCCGCCCCGCCCCGCCCCGCCCCGCCCCGCCCCGCCCCGCCCCGCCCCGCCCCGCCCCGCCCCGCCCCGCCCCGCCCCGCCCCGCCCCGCCCCGCCCCGCCCCGCCCCGCCCCGCCCCGCCCCGCCCCGCCCCGCCCCGCCCCGCCCCGCCCCGCCCCGCCCCGCCCCGCCCCGCCCCGCCCCGCCCCGCCCCGCCCCGCCCCGCCCCGCCCCGCCCCGCCCCGCCCCGCCCCGCCCCGCCCCGCCCCGCCCCGCCCCGCCCCGCCCCGCCCCGCCCCGCCCCGCCCCGCCCCGCCCCGCCCCGCCCCGCCCCGCCCCGCCCCGCCCCGCCCCGCCCCGCCCCGCCCCGCCCCGCCCCGCCCCGCCCCGCCCCGCCCCGCCCCGCCCCGCCCCGCCCCGCCCCCTGTACTCATTCAGCCTCACCCCTCCAGGCCCCCCCCCCATAGCTTATAGCCTCAACCCTGCCATACCATACCCTCCCAGACCAGACCCTGCCATCCTACCCCCTGCAAGCCCAAGCCCTGCCCTCCCACATTCTCCAAGTCACAGCCTTGCCCTCTCGTGGCTGCAGCTCAGAAGCAGCAAGGGGGAGCAGCTGCCTTGTTGCATTTAGACTGCCCCTGATCCCGGTCCTGCCTCTCATGAATTGCATTGCACCGTGTAGCTGACAGAAAGGTCTAAGGAGCAGTGTGCGGAATATCAATGCAAACCACGTAACTGCGATGCGGCGATGTAATCACCAGGGGTAGGTTTTCTGTTACGTGAGACCGGCTGAGCCACAGGATTGCTTCCCCGCATTTTCATGTTTTGTTACGGACACAACCTGCCAAGTTGTTGTTGATCAAGATGTTGCTAATCACGAGACAGCATTTACAAAACTGTACATGGCCAAGCAGCCTAACGGCTGACGGCTTAAGCGGTGTACGCCACCTATCTTAGAAACTGTACGCTTCAGCCAGCTTCTACCCACGTAGAGTGGCTGTGGCAGGGCTCAGGATTGTGCATGCCAGTCACAGAGCCGGCCTAGAACGTCATCATCAGTCGGGGAAACAACAGCTTGCAACTTACATCCTGCATTGCTCTCCATCCACAAGACACGTGTCAAGCAAAGTCAAAGCAGTCCTGAGTACATCAGCCGCACTCCACATGAGGCAGGAAAGTACCATGGTGTGCTGCAAACATGCTGAAGTCACCGGAAGGCACTTTGCTCGCCATGTGAAGCATGACCAGGCAGACGGGACAAGCTCACGCCTTGTCGTACTTTGCCTTCATGGTCTCAGCCAACCTGTGCATACCAAGGGGGGCAAAAACATGCAGCGCAGGCCTCTGGCCCCTCACTCCACTGCAGCCTTGTGTGCGCTACACTACAGCCGACCCAGCGGCTGTACTGTTGCTGACCATTGCTTTGCACACCACTAAGTCAGGCTGGCGCATAGCAACCTAGGGCACACTGCCATGCTGCTCCATTTACACTGGCAGGGTGGCGGAGGGAAGCTCACTATGTGGGCAATGCTGGCAATGCTTTGTGATGCTTGTTGTGGATTGTCAAATCAGCCCAGTGCAACACCTTGTTAGACAGCTACTGTCACACGTTGTATTGTGACATGCAACACTTCCGTGCCTGCCATGTGATGATGGTCACTCAGTGGTCAATGTTGACCGTTATCATGCTCCCATGGCTTGTTGGGACATTGGTCCTGCTGTGGCTTGCTGCTAGGCTTGCGATGTATGGCTAGATGCAGGCAGGGTATTGGCTAGGATGCTCTGTGTAACTGCCCTGCCCCCATGCCTCAGCCTTACTTGATGTATTCAGCCATGGCATCCTCCTTGCTCATGCCTGTGACACAGGCGAGGAGCAACAGGCAGGAAACAACATTACATTGTTGCTTGATAACAAGGAGACACTCACCAGAAATAGCCAGGATCATTGCAGGGCCTCACGCACCCTTCTTAGCTTCCCATGCGCTCCACTTCGCCCGGCCCTTCTGATCAAGGATGCCAGGCTTGGCTGTGACACGCAGCAGCAAGATATCAGCACCTCCCCATCACCGTTGCAACGCAGAAGTCGTCGACACCCTTACCTGTGTTGATGTCTCCGACAGAGCCCTGCTTGAACAGAGCATACAGCTGTAGAAGCTCGTCGTTGGTCGGCGACTGGGACAGCTCCTTGACGGATTTGGCTGCGGCGTCAAAATCCTCCTGCGAAAAAACGCCAGGGCGTGGGATGCTGCAAGACTTGACTGCGCGCGAGGGGTGCGCGTGCCTGGAGACCCATCGTGGCGCGCGATTACTTCACGACTACTTTTGAGCTTCGTGTCACAAGAAAGGCAATACACGACCCTGTCCTCACTCCCCCACCCAGCCACAGCCCCCGCCCTCCCACACCCTCTCATCCACAGCCCTGCCCTCACTTCCCCTCCCAGCCATAACGCGGCTACGGATGCCTTTGCACAGTGACCTGGCAATGCTGCCATCATTGAGTCCTATTCAGTTCTGTTCCAAGGTAAAATAAACTGGCTGCTGGCCTCGGTCTTGAGCTCTCAAGTGCCAGCGCCTCGGCCTCGAGTACTGGGGGCACCTAAACTACCGGTGCTTCCACTATCTACTGCACGGTCCTATATAGGGACCTTGTTTACACTTGAACAATCTGGCCAGTGGCCACTATCCAGTAGGGCGGCTCCCCCCGTCGGAAAGTTTCGGACCTCTTCGCGACGCCTAAAACGCGACTTATCAGAGCCTCTTACTGGGCAGTGACTGATAGGTTCGGGGTACCTCTGATATGCGAACAAAAGGAATGACCGGTTGAGGGGTCTGAATCAGTGCTAAATTAGAGCCTATGAAGCTACGTATCTGTGGGAATGCATAGCTGAATCATAGGGCTCTACATCAGGCGCCCCCAACATTCAAAAAATGGCAGTAAACCGACCCCTGGTAGTAGGACGGCTGTAACTCTGCACTCGCTGCGCCAAATTTAATGCTAGCTGGCTCAGTATGTAGCCAACCCAGCCAGCTACCTTTCACCCATCCAGAATAATTATTGAGTCAGTAGGCCGTGCACAGCAAAGCATCAAAGTTAGTGATTCAAATTTGAGCCGTTGCGGAGCATGCAGTCATCGCTGCGACCGCCCGCGTCGCTTAGGCTGCTCTACACGAGCACGCGCATCAGCAGCAGCAGTCGGATCGGAAAGCGGTTGCGGCAATGTGGCAATGAGCCCACCTCCTCCCCATACCTAGAGGGCAATGCCACAGCTCGACCATTCGGACTTACAACATGCTACTTACTAGGTTAAGCTCCTCTAAGACAGTGTTACAAACGCTCATACTCAGCTAAGCCAAGAGCTCACTTTGGTCGGTGACCCCCAACTCATGCGCCCCCAACATTCAAAAAATGGCAGTAAACCGACCCCTGGTAGTAGGACGGCTGTAACTCTGCACTCGCTGCGCCACAGTTAATGCTAGCTGGCTCAGTATGTAGCCAACCCAGCCAGCTACCTTTCACCCATCCAGAATAAACATACACCGAGTAGGCCGTGCACAACAAAGCATCAAAGTTAGTGATTCAAATTTGGGCCGTTGCGGGGCATGCCGTCATCGCTGCGACCGCCTTCGTCGTTAGGCTGCTCTACATGCGCATGCGCGTCGGCAGCAGCAGTCGGATCGGAAAGCGGTTGCGGCGATGTGGCAATGAGCCCACCTCCCCCCCTTACCTAGAGGGCAATGCCACAGCTCGACCATTGGGACTTACAGCATGCTACTTACTAGGTTACGCTCCTTTAGACATTGTTACACACGCTCATACTCAGATATGTCAAAAGCACACTTTGGTCTGTGACCGTCAACTCCCTTAGCCGATTTCGGGGTCAGGGCCATGCAGTCAGTCACACAGCTCCACACCATGACCGAGTTTGGACTCGGCTCCTCTGAGAGTTACACTCCCCTACATCCCATCCACCTGCGTGCAACGTTTCATAGCTCAACTGCTACCCCACAGCCCCGTGGCCCTGATTCTACTTGGAGAACATGATGTCACTTTGAAGATGTCAAACTGATAGAGGCCTGGGTTGTTTGATGTGCAATTTGTTTCAAGAGATGCGCCAATGAGTCAAGAACAAACAAAGTGTGTGGCTTTTCCTGTGGGTGCAGCGGCTGCAACACAGTGGAGGACACAGTGGAGGAGGGGGGGGTGTAAGCCGGTGCTACCTTAGTGTGCGCCGACCCAAATGATGTATTCGGCGAGAAGCGAACACAGTTTTATGTTTCAATCACCCCGTCTAGGTGCCCTGCACGCCCGGCAGACATCGCGTTGGGTGTTGGCCGGACATTCCATTTGTGCACAACCAGCTCACTACGCTAGGTAGATGGGGCCACAGCGATGCGACTCACCGTGCCAAGGATACCCGTCTCGCCGCTGTGGTTTGTTCGCGGGCACATGTGGCAGTACGCGAGCAAAGACTCCAATGGCTAGCGCTGATGGTCAGATTACGCGGACTAAACCGTGGCTGCCAATGTGACAAACGCTATTGAAAACGATGCGGTATTCAGAGAGTAGTTTCATGAACATTACTAACCCCATGTTGGGGCGGCCTGACCCCAACTCCCTTTCCCGATTTCAGGGCTAGGGCCATGCAGTCAGTCACACAACACCACACCATGACCGAATCTGGACTCGTCTCCTCTGAGAGTTATACTCCCCTACATGCCATCCACCTGCGTACAAAGTTTCATTGCTCAACAGCCACCCCACAGTGGTGTTCTGGGAGGGGTGGGTTGGGAGGGGTGGGCTAGCAGGGGGTGTGCTTGGGGAGGGGGCGAGGGGAAGGGCTGGGAGGGGGTGGGCAGGCTCAATGAGGTGGGCTCCTGCAATGATGGGTAAAGGGGGGGCGGGCATGGTGAGTCGTTGCATGCCGTGGCCTTGAACCTGCCTGGTGAACATGATGTAACTTTAAAAGTGTCAAACTGAACGAGGCCTGGCCTGTTTGTTGTGCGGTTTGTTTCAATAGATGCGCCAATGGGTCATGAACAGACATTTCGTGTCGCTTTTTCTCTAAGTGCAGCCGGTGCAACACAGTGGAGGACACAGTGGAGGAGGGGGGGGTGTAACCCGGTGATACCTTAGTGTGCGCCGACCCAAATGATGTCTTCGGCGAGAAGCGAACACGATTATATGTTTCATTCACCCCGTCTAGGCGCCCTGCACGCCCGGCAGGCATCGCGATGGGTGTTGGCCGGACATTCCATTTGTGAAGAACCAGCTCACTACGCTAGGTAGATGGGGCCACAGCGATGCGGCTCACCGTGCCAAGGAGACCCGTCTCGCCGCTGTGAATTGTTCGCGGGCACATGTGGCAGTACGCGATCAAAGACTCCAATGGCTAGCGCTGATGGTCAGATTACGCGGACTAAACCGTGGCTGCCAATGTGACAAACGCTATTGAAAACGATGCGGTATTCAGAGAGTAGTTGCATGAACATTACTAACCCCATGTTGGGGGCGCCTGACTCTACATCCACTCTAAAATGCGGTGAACTAGAGATGACTGAGCTGTGGTTTGTGGTAAATCAGAGGTGACTTAGTTGTGACTCAGTGGTAATTCAGAGGTGACTCAGCTGTGACTTCTTACTGGTTACTTGCACCATACATGTCTGAAAGTTGCAACAATTCGCAACACCTCGCAAAGGCACTACACGAAGGTACGAAGGTACTGCAAATATGCACTCCACGCACAAACAACTCGCAACACCTCACTACACCACTAATATAAGGGTAAATATAGACACTCAATATAGACACCTTGCACACATCGCAAAGGCACTGCAAACGACATTTATTGGCTCTAACCCCTCACTTCGGTACTGTGCAAAGCACATGCATTGATGCACAACCACCCCACCCCACCTATTGAAATGCATATGCATTGATGCATGACGCCTCACAACAAGGTGACAAGGTGACTACATCACAACAACAAGGTGACAACACAACAACATAACAATGTGACTACATAACAACAACAACACAACAGAAACATGGGGTTTGGCTTGGCTGGGCCGGGCAAGGAAAGGGTAGTTGTATGGCTGCAGGCTCCTGGCTGCACCTCCCCACTGTAGCTCATGCCTTGCCTTGCCATTCATGCCTTGCCATTCATGCCTTGCTGCCCCTGCCCCATAAAACCAAACGCATGCCAGCTAGCACCACTCTGGTTGCCGCTCCTGGATGCCATGATCTTGGTTGCTCCTGGGCTGTGCCTTGCTGCTGTTTTGTGCTGCTCCTGGGTAGTGGGTAGGGGAGGGACTGCAAGGTTAACCACTCACCATTTGCTGGCGTGAGGTTTGTAGTGAAAGGGTAGGGGGAATGGAAAGCGACTCCTTGCTGCTTCATCTTGGCTGCTCTTCGCTGTTCCATGTTTATGCTCCTGGCTTCTGGCTTCCGCACCCATCTTCGTCTTCTTCATGGCTCCCGACTGCCTCTCCTAGCTTCTCCGCCCCTCCTCCGCTCCTTCACACAGGCTCCAGGCACCTCCTGCATTTCTTTTGCTGCATTGCTGTATCGCTGCGCCGCTGCATCGCAGCGGCGCCGCACCTCCTGCCATTTTCTGTCCCTACCTCTTGATTCTATCGCATCTTTGCTGTGGCTGTTGCATCTTTGCTGTGGCTGGTCGCAAATGCACTGAGGTTGCTGGCTAGCTATGGCTGCCTGGCTTGTAGCTACGCTTCTGGCTGCGACATGCTCCTCGCTACTCCTGGCTGCTCCTGGCTGCTCCCGGCTGCTTATGTTGCTCCCGGCGTGGCAAAGGCTACACTACGACTCCCTTCGTGATTCCTTTGCCGAAGCTTCATGCAAGCATCATTTTCATGCAGTTTGAGCCATGTATGACAGGCTGCCCCACCATTGGATGTACAGCCCACTTAGAGCCAAAACCAAGCTATCAATGGTGGGACTGCTCCATAGCACGGAGCGGCTTGGTGTACTCAGCAACATTAGACATCAACGCATCATACGCTACTGGTGCAATACTGCGCAAATTATCGATGCTTTAGTCCCAACTAGCCTCTGGTTCACTACATAATGGCCTCTAATTCACAGGCCGTGAATGTTGCCCTGAACGCCCATGAACCAGGGAACACCTCTGATTTGCCGCATATCAGCGACTACTGAAATGACGCACAATTACAACGCTCTGAAAAGGTGCCAAGTTGCGGGTCATAAGAGGTCCGAAACTTTCCGACGCCCCAGACAATATCAGCGCTACTACTATCATGTTGTGCTTCCTGTTCTCACGTGGCGGGTCTTGGCGTAGCCAGACGAGTAAAGTTGCTGGCCTGGGTACCCTAACAGGGTTGGACTTACATCATAACATTGTCATCGTAGCTTGCGCTGCTGAGGCACACTGGGCAATGTATTGGCTACGTAACTGTCTAGAGTCCGAGTTTAAGTCCACAAATCGTTTAACATGGTATGAAGTGTGAGATGTGCTGATGTCAGTGATAGGTAAAGTGTGAGATGGTGGTGGCACCAGCCTAACATGCAACAGGGCCTTCTTTTCTCATGACACGATCACAGCATCTGTGATGTGCAAGCTGGCACAGGGCCTATGCATCCACACAGTAATGCTACTTTCCCACACTGACATGCACGGCCAGTGCTGCTACACCCTCACCGCCCATTAAGGCGGCTTGCTGCCAGGCAGCCCTAGCCTGATCCGGTGCTGCCTGCTGTGCGGGTTGCCACGCCTGACATGCGTGACAATAAAGGTGGGCTACTAGTTGATTTTGACGCGCAGGGCCCACCCACCTGACTCCTGCAGGGAGGGAAGGGTGGGTGGGTGGGTTATGCCACCCAGCCCGCACCCCCCTTGACCGTGATGCCACCTCTTCATATCCCTTGTACCCCTGTACTCAACCCCCTGACCGCATGCAGCTCCTGTCCCCTGCATGGTTCCCCGGCTGCCTCTGGGGTCTCACAGTGAAGTCGGCGACTGGGCGGCGGCAGAAAGGGCAGGCCAGAGGCCGCTTCAGCAGCCCCTCCACCAGGGCAGAGGCGCAGGCCGTGCACATGCCATGCATGCAAGGCACGCAGGCCAGCTCTGCCTTGGCGTCCCAACACACCCCTGCACACACAGCAGCAGCCACCATGCCACCAGTTGCATGCGGTGAACATAGGGCATCACATGCGGTTACTCCACGCTGCATGGTGCAGGTGGCTCATGCAATGATGGATGGCCAGCCTGGGATGACATGAGCACAAGGGGTTGGTGTAGTCAGGTATGCAGTGTGGGGCATGTAGTGGGTGACAGACGATGGCAAGGCTTGGCTGCAGCCAGGTTAAGGTGTGACTGCATGGTGTGAACCCAGGGCCATGCAAGCACAGCGCCTGCAGGGTGGTGCCTGAGACCTGCGCACTGCAGTTCCATCAGCTTCCCTGACCAGTTCCATCAGCATTTTTGTTGCAGGAGCACTAGCAGGCAGCGAGCTGAAGACCTGACATGTGACGCAGTGACTGCAGGTCTGACCCTGGCACTTGCAGTGTGTGGTGTTGCAGCTTCGGCTGCCGCTGCAGCCACAAACTGCATGCCCTACCGAACATGGCCAGCACAAGTACACAGCAGGGCAGGTGTGCCCATGAGCAGGGCAGGCAGGGCAGGCAGGGGAGTGAGCAGGGCAGGCGAGGTGAGGGCAACAGCAGGGCAGCTCCCCCTGAGGGCACCCACCACAGGCTGTGTTGCTGCGGGTGGGGTCCAGGGCGGATGACGCATCAGAGTGGCAGGAGGGGTCCAGGCCAGGTCGGCTGCTGCGCTGTGGCAACTGCCTGGTCTGGGCTGCTGTTTCTGCTGCCTCCTCCCCACCCTCCCCTGCCAAGCTGGTCAAGGACTCCCCGCCTGCAGGCCCTTGAGAGGGCAGGCTGTGGGCAAGCTGGCCGGGCAGGATGACGCTCAGCGACAGCAGCAGCTGGTGTTCCGTCATGTGGCTGGACAGCCGGCGGTTGAGGTGGTTGAGGGCGTACAGGCTGCTGTTGTGGTGGGTAGGGTGCAGGGAGGGGCCTGGGGAAGGGGACAGGGAGGGGGAGGGGGACAGGGAGGGGGAGGGAGTGTGGCTCAGCCTCGGCCCAGTTTCTCCGCAGGCAGGGGCAGGGGTGCCAGCAGCAGCAGTCTGGTAGGTGGGTAGGGCGCAGGCGAGGCTGCCAGTAGGGCTGCTGCCCAGCTCCAAGCTGTTCAGCAGTGAGGCCTCTAAACTGTCAGAGCGCTGCCGGCCTGTGCAACTAGAGTCGGAGGGCTTGAACAGTGAGCTGGTGCGGGTGCTGGGGCAGCGCCTGGCAGCCAGTGCTGGCGGCAGGCGATGGGCACACCGGTCAGGGCCAGCCCCCGGGCCGTTGTGGCTGGGTCGGTGGGCAGCAAGGCTCCTGCGGGGGATGCTCAGGGGTGCAGGGCCGGTGGTGGTGGTGGGGGAGGAGGGGGCGGAGGCCATGTGGGCACTGGTGGTGAGGGGCCGGGGGGCAAAGACGGGGCAAGGCCCCTGCTGAGGCCCGGCCTGGCAGTGCACGTCAAGGCTGGGCTGCGCACCCTGCTCCAGCAGCTTCTGAATGGCAGGCTGGGCTGGCAGGGGTAGGGCAGGGCTGTGGCCTTGCAGTACGAGGCTCTGGGGACTGGCATGGGCCTGGGTGGGCTGCTGCTGCTGCTGCTGCTGCTGTTGCTGCTGCCACGCCTGCTGCTGTGGGTGCTGAGACCGTCGCACCGAGAGCTGACAAGGGGCGAAGGAGGAGTCTGCCTGCTGCCCACCCGCAATGCTGACCAGCCTGGGGCTGCACTCCCCTAGCCCTGGCCCTGCCCCTGCCCCTGGTCCTGCCCCTGCCCCTGGCCCTGGTCCTGCCCCTGCCCCTTCACTTGCCCCTGCCCCTGGCCCTAGCCCCAGTCCTGCCCCTGCCCCCGGTCGTGCCCCTGGCGTATGACTGGAGTGTGACATAGGGCTGTTCCAGGGGGAGGGTGCATCCTCAGTCCTCATCAGCTGGGGGCTAGGGTTTTCACTAGGACGGCCTCCCACCAGGATGAAAGGGGACCAGGACAAGGAGGTGGAGCAGCGTAGGGGGGGCCCAATCCCCTGGCCCTCTGGCATGCCTGGCCCTGACATGGATGGTGAGGCAGGCGAGGGGGATGGGCCTGCTGTGGGTATGGGGTGCTCTGCCCCTGCCGCTCCCAGTGCTGCTGTTGGTGTCAGCTGGACCATTGTGACGCCCTCTAATGCACGGGATCCAGGCGGGCAGTGCGCTGCTGTAGTTGCTGCTGCTGCTGCTGCTGGTGCTGGTGCTGCTGGCTCCAGTGTTGCTGCTGCTGGTGCTGCTGCTGGCTCTAGGGCTGCATGTAATGACCCAGAAATACTGGCTGAGGCATTGATTGCTATTTGGGGGCCTGTAGCGCTGCTGGGTGCAGGCAACTGCTTTGCCCTGGCAGCACTCTGCTGTTGCTGGGCTGCACATCCAGCGATTGCTGTCTGCAGCTTCTGCCTTAATGCCGTGGCAGCGAGCACTTGCAAGCTGTCCCCATCCGTGGGCAGGGAGTCTAGCCTGGCACAGCACAAGGGCAGTGGGAGTGGTTGGTGGTTGACATGGAGATGTGAGAATTTTGAAGAGTTAGAAAGAGGGGGGCTAGACCAGTGACAGTGACAGTGCTGTGATTGAACGCTGCTGAGTGGTGCTGCGGTGCTAAGTGGGCGCATGGTGGTTAACATGGAGATATGCAAAGTTTGAAAGTAAGAAGGGAGGTAGACCAGTGACAGTGACAGTGCTGTGAGTGAGCGCTGCCTGCTGACAGACTGCATGGCCTGTGTGTCCCAGCCTACGTACTACAGCCAGCTGAGGGTGGGTGATGCAGAGGGTGGCTAAAGGGTGGGAGTTCTACAGCCTGGGCAGCCCCTCCAGCTAGGCAGCCCCTCCAGCTGATGGGGCCCGCTCGGTCTCCAAGCCTCTAGTCTCCGTGCCCAAGCGCCATCGCATCCTATTGCAGCTGCCTGTCGGCTGCTACCCACCACCTGTGCACACGTCAGGGTCTCCAGCCCTCACTCCCAAGTTGCTGGTGGGAGAGGCCAAGCAGCCATTCCATGCTGACTGAGTTTGAGCAGTGCACCACCATCACCATCATCATCACCACCACCATCTCCACCTTCTGCTGGTGATGGGCTTGCTAGCCGCCTTGGACAAAGTGCGCGGAACCATGTGCAGCATCTGCCCAAAACAATCAAACCAACAGGTGCCTGATTAAGCGACAAGGGCCTAAACAGGCATCAGGCCAGCAGCACCTGGGAGCCAGCGCCTGGAGGCTGAAGCCAGGGTCAAGCAGGCGGGCGAGCACGTGGTGGTCCCGCAGCAGGGCCAGCTGCTGGGGGGTGCGCCCTGCGGCGTCCACGTCTGACCGCACGTCAGGTGTGTGGCCTGCCTCCTGCTGCGACAGCAAATGCAAGCAGGCCACAGGCGCATCTCCACATGCTGTGAGGTGCGCATCCTCGTCACACACAGGACACCCAGTCACACTATACCACCCTCACTCTTTACGTTATGCTGGGACGGGACGGGTTTGAATGCCAGGCAGAAACTTCAGCATTTTGACATGCGACAAGCCACTACCAGGCATGCCCCTAGCTGGGGTAGAGGTGTTGTGAGATGAGGGTGGTAGAGGTGGGTAGGGGTGGGTGGAGTGGTGTAGGGGGCAGCGGGGGGTAGGCAGGTGTCCAGAGTGGTCAGGGTCAGGGTGTGTGTCCTAAACAGGGTTTGTGTCCTAAACAGGCTACCTGGTGCACCAGTATCATCTTGCACAGCTCCAGGTGGCCCATCCACGCAGCGATGTGAAGTGCGGTGCTCTGGCGTGGGCTTTGCACTGGTAGAAACCAGCCTGCAGACCAGCCAGGAGGAGGACACCCAGCACATGTTGCTCCTGCCTGCCACTGGAGGACCAGTAGGGGTAAGGTTAGGGTCAGGACAGCAAGGGTGCCAGCCTGTATTTGTATATAGCGCTATCGCTGTGGACTGCCATATCTTGACCTGCGGCTTTGCGTGATGTTTGCTGACGTTTTGACTTGGGCCACGTGTCAAAGTCAGGTCGAGCTATGAACTTGAGGGTATGAACCTCGGCTATGTCAGTTTGATCTATGAACCATGCACTTGGGGCAAACATAAAGAAGTGGTGCTTGCATGGGGAAGAGTGACCAGGCTAACGGGCATCACAGTGCAGAATCAGGTTCATCAGGGGTGTAGGTCTGTGTGGCGGCGGCGGCCATGCCCAGGGCATGGACATGACCAGGTCGGGAAGCAGGGTGCGATTAGAGGTCATGCCACGCACCAAAGGCATGGTTTGCCTTGTTTGAATGTTTGAATTGTTTGAATGTAACTGGGCGCTTCACACACGCTTCACACACGGCAGAAATGAAGCTGTACATCTGTGCTGGTGATGCCATGTAACCCTAAGCATGCTATGACTGCTAGGTGGTGTTGTGGTTATGTGTGTGGTTATATCTTTTAACACACCAGAGGCATGGTTTGCCTTATGCAGGTCAGGGTGGTAGGCCAAGAGGGTTCGCGCCGCTCTAGGCAGGTTGAAGGCGATCGCGTAGTGCAGGCTGGTGAAGCCCCCATCAGAACTGACGTCCACCAGCCTACACCCACCACATGCCACCAGAGCAACACCAGGGTGGAGGGAGCATGTGCAACTGTTGGTCTGGCTGCATAACCACATCTTATGCCTTGGCTGACGCACTACAAAGGCTCGGTGGCTGCCACCCATGTTCTTGTTGTGCCAGTGACGCATGCATGAGCACCGCACAGTAAGGTTGCTCCTCGCCCTCCCCCTGACCTGCTCCTCACCCCTCCAACACCTCACCACAGCTTCTATGGCAGTGCTGCGCTGGTGGCCCCATCCACCTGCACCCTCCCACACCTTCACCCTGCTTGCTATGGCAGCGCTGCGCAGGTGCCCCACTGACCTGGTCCCGGCACTGTTGACCCGCAGGGCTGGCGGCACAGCCTTCATCAGGGCGTGGATGCACTGCACCTGGTCCCGCATGGCTGCAAAGTGCAGGGGGGTCCGCCCTCCGCCCTCATCACGACACCAGGGGTCAGCACCCTGCAGGGTCAGGGTCAGGGCCAGGGCCAGGGTCGGCACCCTACAGGGCCACCATGCGTAACAGTGAGTCACCACACAAAGTCAGGGTGGTGAGCTGCCCCTGGATAACCACTGGTGCTGGTACTGGAATGCGTACACCCCTGCTGCTGGCTGCTGCTGTGCATGACTGCATGACTGGAGACACCAGGAGTTGATCGGTGAGCATCGGTGAGCATCGGTATGCATACCCTTCACCATGAAGGGGTGGATGTGTTTTGCAGTTTAGTCCTAGCATGGCGATGTGCATGGCATTTGCTCTCAACCTGGGCCACGGCTGGTCTGGTGTACAGGTGAGTGTCTGAAGCTGCTCTCTTACAGACCTTCTTTACAAGCAGTTCTGCCATGCGGTGACGCCCCAGCATGCACGCCATGTGCAGTGGGGTCTCCCCATTAGCATTCCGCAGGTTTAGAAACAGGCTGACCAGCTCCTGAGGCCCCATGTCATGCGTCACCCCTATTCCCAGCGCCACCAGTTTGTCCATTCCGTCTGGGTCCTGGGCCATCTGCTGCAACGCTTCCAGGATGCGCAGCATAGCAGCTGCCTGGTCACGCTGGACGAGGCGGTGCCATATCTACAGAGGGAAATGCCGGCGGACATGGGAACACTCTGCTGTGTGTGGGATACTCCAGAGGGTACTAGGTGTCCCTGTGCCGTTGGTTAGGGTCATCGGGGTTGGCCCCTCCCCCAGCCGAGCATCAGTTGGATTCGCACCGTCTCGTTCTGGAAGTACCGCCGCTGATGCAGCAGGCCCGGGTTGGCATGCAATGCTGCCAACACATCATCGGCTGAGCTCAAAGCTGACAATTTTGGCCTTCGGAACACAACCTGCATCACCATCATCATTGCGTTGGGACAAGCATTATAATCTAACTAACTATCTACTAGGCCCGGCAGACCTGCGCAGTGCGTGCCGACTCCCGCACGCTCGACGCAATGTTACCCATCTTTTGGGACCTAGCCTTGTAAGAAATTACTGACTATTAAGCAAGTGCGCAAGAAAGCAAACTTAAAGGTAACGTCGTTATCTAATGTAGAATAATGTTAGGTTGTAAATGTGCAACTGTTGGGTACTGTGCCAAGCATTGCCATCCCTGGCATGCGTGGTGCCTGTGTGGCAACTTGTAAAGGACCTAGCTTACTCTAAGGACGCTCTTCGGAACTTTGTGCCTTGTTTCTGCTAGTTGTCGCTTTGTGCAGTCCAGGTTACTTGTCGTCCAGGCTATTTCTGACAACTCCTGAACCCTACCACCCAGCCCCCTCACCCCAAATCTGCGCTGGTGCTCGTTAGTGCCCAGCAGGACCTTGGCCCCGGCCAGGGACACTGACTTCTTGAGCCTACCAGCGAAGAGCAGCATGAGGATGTTGCCGAATGCGGTCTGCAGCTGCTCGCCGACGTAGTCCACCATGTTGGTGTCAGAGAGGTAGCGGGGGATAGAGGCGGGCGCGAAGGTCTGGGTGCGCGGCTAGCACGGCAGCGACTGTTGCGCTAGGCCGAGTGCCCTCGCCCTCCCTGGGCAGGCCGCGGCACAGCTGTAGGAACAAATTCTTGCAGCTCAGGTCCGGCATGTTTGACTGGAACTTTAAATTTGTCGTTGTTATGTTTATGTTGGCCTCTGTTCGGATGTCAACCAGTCACAATACTGGAGCGACTGTAATGATTACTGAAACATCCAATCATCTCAAGCATAACAACGGCTTTGTAGTGTAGTGGTTAGCACTCAGGATTCTGACTCCTGCAACCCGAGTTCAAATCTCGGCAAGGCCTTCTACAGATCATTTTTCAGATCATCCTAATGACACTCTTGTTGCCATCGCTGCTTGTTTAGGGTGACAAATGTGGGTGTTGAGGCTCATGATCGTGATGAGCACAACAGAGCATAGCACCACCGCCCAGCAGAACACAGGCCACTTTACAACTGGTCACCCCCGCCATTGGCTGCACCCTTGATAACTATCCGACTGATCTTAACGCGTGGTTAGACAAGCAAGGGGAAAATTGGGTACCAAGCTGTTCTCCACATTCAGACCACTATTTGCTACCGCGATTGCACCGCTAGCTTCAGCGTGCTAGAAAAGTTAGCGGCTTCGAAGCGCAGGCCCGCAGGCTGAACATGGTTGTTCGGGCCTAAAGTTGTGTCCACGCAACAAGGTCGCTGTAGGTAGCTACATACATACGTATAAAGTCTAAGGCCGGGGCCCGTCTCTCTCGCTAGCCAGGTCCGTTCAGTCGGATGTACTGGATAGCTCGGCTTCCTAGCTCCCGCAAAGCTGTGAATGTTAGTACTGCCCCGCAACCACAAACTCCAGCTTCGAACCCTCCTATCTCATAACATGTGCGGTGGACTTTGCCTAAAAAGCTGGTTGCGGCTGGCCCGTCCGGCCCTCAACCATACATCATTACATCCAGGCCCGGTTCGCACTCGATTCGTTTTTCGATATTCGATGTCGTTGGCGGTTATCTGGTTAACTGTCGCGCTTTAGCTGGCTGGCGTCGCTGACGGGCGGCTAGAGGTGTAAGGCTGGATAAGGCTGGATAGGGACGCAGAAGCTGATGCGCTAGAGGAGGGGCACGTCTTTCAGGCTGCGTCCGAGCCTGCTGGGTCTGCACCATCTGAAGCAACGGGGCCGGCTGTGGCTGCGTCTGCACAGCCCGCTGCGCCAGGGGATGCGAGACATGCAGAGCTGGCAGAGGCCTGCTGCGTCCGAGCCTGCTGAGCCTGCAACATCTGAATAAACTGGGCCGAGTGAAGCAGCGTCGGCACAGCCTGCTGCGCTTGGGGCTGTTGTGTTTGTAGTGCTAGCATCGGCGAAGCCATTGGCTGGGCTTGAGCTTGCGCCTGTGCTTGAGCCTGTGCTCGAGCCCGTAATAAGATTTGTAGCTGACCCAGAAGCATCGGGTTGAGCTGCTGCATTTGTCGCCGCTGCTCGGCTACCCTGCTCGAAAGATTCCATCACCTGAAACCTGATTCAACTGACCCGTCATTCTTCATCATTCTAGCCCCGATTCAAACGCGGCGAAAAGGAGGCTAGAATGATGAAGCGTGACGGGCGGGTACTGTTGTTAAAGTGCACGAACCGACGAAACCGACCGCCCCTCGCTGTCTCCTTTTGGGCTGCTGAGCCGCTCCCCTGACTGCTGTGAATGCGGGTTCTGATCGTGCTGGGTCACAACGAACAGCTACGCAGCCAGTGGCTTGGAACGGAAAAAAGTGCGTCGGTTGGCCGCGAATAATTCAAAATACAAAATTTGCGAGTGCGAACCGGGCCCCAACCTCACATCATTACATTATAACATCCAACCTACACTTATGTTCTCTGTAAACTGGCACTTGTGTTCTATGTAAACTGTCACTTGTGTTGTGTGGCATTCACTGCATGCATGGTATGGGCTAGGGCTCTGGCACTTGGAAGGGCTAGGCTCAGGGTCAACACCGTTTCCAGGGGGCTGAGTAAGGCTGGGCAGGGCAGGGCTGGGCTCGGCAACAAAGGCAAGCTTTGTTGTCAGCGCATTCGCATAACGCTGTCGGGAGCATGGCGCTTGGAAGGGGTGATTGTTGCCACTGCTAGTGCTTGCTGATGTTGCTGTTGCTGATGCTGTGAGATTGCTTCCAAGCATTGGATCCTACTCTTGGCACCCTTGGTAGCTAGGTTCAGTCGGACGCAAAGCTGCTTGAGGTGACTCAGCGTGATGCCCTTCTGTGGCAAGGATGGTAGGTGTGGCTGCTGACAGCTGTATACCTGCCTAGCTGTGTCACCCTCGCCATAGACCGAGCTAATGCATGCTAGGGTCAACTCAGCGCCAGGATGTGAGTGTGTGGTACATCTAGCTGCTGACGAAATTTCAGGTCCAAAGCCTCGTGGCGTACCCCCTCAACCCGGCCATGAGACAAGCCCCTAGCAAGCAGCATGCAGCTCACAGAGCTCGACACCCAGGAGGCACCCGGACATCGCCGCGACAGCACACCTACTCCAGGGCGCATAACCAGAGAGATGGAGTGCTTCTGACATTGCGTGCTAGTCGGAGCCATCGAACATTGGACGGGGTCGCGGACCAGCCGATCACCGTAGGCCTGTTCCTCTGAGCCGATGCTAAGCTGTACGGCGCTGCGGCAAGGCGTGCAAATCTTACATCGTGAAGCGGTGTATAGAGTTAGTTAGGTCCGTCCGAAAAATGGGCATTTTTTGGCCAATCAGGTCTCCCATGAGTCGCTCCCCCTCATAGGGGGACCTTCCAACCGCCCAACCGCATCCCGCCCGCTGTACTGCGCCACCTTCCTGGGCACCTGTGCGCACCTGTGCGCTCGCACCGCACGCGTGCTAGGACTGATTACACTGCTATTGCTAGGTTGTGCAGCGTGGGCCGCAGCGCTGGCAGCATCAATTGCCACCACGCTAGATGCGACAAGCCCAGCCACAGCAGCCACAGCAGCCACAGCAGCCACAGCAGCCACCACGCTAGATGCGACAAGCCCGACCACAGCAGAAACCTCAGCAGGAACGAGCAGCGAGCAGCCCGTAACCGCTGATGGATTTCAGCCCGCCGCGGCGATGGCTCATTTGGGTCATGCCTGTTTTTCCGAGCTCTCCGCAGAAGGATGAAGGGCGGACAGCATTTGAAAGCATCCACCGTCAGCACGAGAGCAGCCCCGACCTGCCAAGAAGCATGCTGGTCGTGTTGGGCAACGGGTGGCGGGATGGGGACAGTGGGCACCTGGGGCAGCTGAGCTATACATGCCTGATATGCTTGCATTCGACGACCAGCCCCAGCCCCAACAAAGGGCTGGGTCAAGTGGGCTATCAGCAAGGAGCGTTCTGACACTGCAGCCCGTCAGAATGAGACACAGCGTCGGTTTCACTATGCCGCCTCAGCTCCTGCACATGAGCAGCTTCTCACAAGCAAGAGAGCAGCCCTACAGGCTGCCATGCAGGAGCAACTTGACTTAGCTTGGGAGCAGCATGCAGCACAGCATGCAGCAGCTCAGCTGGACTGTCACCATTGCAGCAAGTGGAGAGACATGAGGAGGTGGAGTACATCGATCTTCATCATTGCTTTTCGCTAACTGTTTGGCAGTGCACTGGCTGCAAGGAGTGTGCACTTCTTTTGTTGGCCTAGCAGTCAAATCCAGATTCATACTTGGTATGACATCGGTCTCATGCGGCACTACTTCTCCTTGTTTGGTGGAGGTGTCTCCATGGCAGGAGACGCTGCCCTCCGACATGTGCTAATGTTCATGGTTCGATACCCAGCCCTGCCCCACCCCTCCCAGCCTTGCATTGCCCCTCCCCTCCCTGCCCGGCCCTGCCCCACCCCCTTTTAGCCCTGCCCCACCCCAGCCCAGCCCTGCCCCACCGCAGCCCATCCTTACGTTGCCCCTCGCCGCCTCAGCCCAGCCCTGCCCGACCCCCTCCCAGCCTTGCGTTGCCCCTCCCCTCCCCTCCCCTCCCTACCCAGCCCTGCCCCACCACCTCCCAGCCCTGCCCCACCCCCTCCCAGCCCTGCCCCACCACCTCCCAGCCTTGCGTTGCCCCTCCCTGCCCTACCCAGCCCTGCCCCACCCCCTCCCAGCCCTGCCCTGCCCTGCCCTGCCCTGCCCTGCAGGCTGCAGTGAATGTAGTACAGTGCATGAGCAGCAGCAGCAGCAGCAGGCTGTAGTGTATGAGCAGCAGTGCAAGGACAGCAGCAGCAGTGGATGGGCAGCAGTAGCAGGCTGTAGGTGTGTGGCAGCAGCAGGCTGTAGGTGTGTGGCAGTGCAGGTAGCAGCAGGCTGCAGGTGTGCTTCAGTGCATGAGCAGCAGCAGCAGCAGGCTGGAGTGCATGTGCTGCAGTGCATGAGCAGCAGCAGCAGCAGGATGTAGGTGTGTTGTGGTGCATGAGCAGCAGCAAGAGCAGCAGGCTGTAGTGCATGAGCAGTGCATGGACAGCATCAGCAGGATGTAGGTGTGTGGCAGTTCAGTCTTGTATTAGCAAAAGCTTTCAAGAAACAACGTGATTAATAAAAACAACGTGATTTGTAAGCTGTGAATGGTCAAGATGTAATGAAGACAACGGTGGTGGTCATTAGCCGTGTATCCTCTTCTCAAACGATTCCTACGCCCCTTTCATGGACAACACCACCACGCGGTGATGCGCTAAGGCCGCAAATGTGGTAGCCACCTGCTACAAACCCCCTTTGCATGTATGCATCACGGTCATGCAAAGCAAGTGCAAGCCTGGCAGTGATCCACACCCAATGTGTCACAGCTAGCTGGACCACGGATGGTACCTGTAGTGGAGGCTCACCAGATCCAGCCACATGCTAGGGTGTGGTGCGCCACATGCCCCTTGTATGGACAACACCACCACGCGGTGATGCGCTAATGCTGCAAATGTGGTAGCCACCTTCTACATACCCCCTTTGCATGTATGCATCACGGTCATGCTTAGCAAGTGCAGGCCTGGCAGTGATCCACGCCCAATGTGTCACAGCCAGTTGGACTACGGATGGTACCTATAGTGGAGGCTCACCAGATCCAGCCACATGCTAGGGTGTGGTGCGCCACATGCCCCTTGTATGGACACCACCACCACGCGGTGATGCGCTCATGCTGCAAACGTGATAGCCGAGGTATGTAGATGCGCAATGAGCTATGGCGGGGTGGTGTCACAGTGTGCCACAGTCACTACGGTAGTTGTGTTGGCTGACATCAGAGTGTTGGCCACACCAACTGTGTTGGCTTACATCAGAGTGTACCACAGCTGTTGTGTTGGCTAGGAAGCGGGGTGGTGCTAGCAGTGTTTAGGCTGGAAAGTCTAGGCTTAGGCGCGGCCCTTCCTATTTGGCTAGGCTATTTGGCCTGGGCTTCAACAAAGAGCTACTATTCCAACCGCGGCTGGTGACATGCATGGTATGCATAGGTTGGGACCAGGTGGCTCTGGAAGTCTAGTTAGGTCAGCTCTCAACGGTTAGGAATTACATACGCGGTTGGTTGGATAGCATTACATGACCACCATGTTATCAGGGATTATACAAGTGGTGAGTTGTACCCCTGCCCTCCTAGCTCATGTGCATGCCCTCAGCCTTGTATGTGTAGCCTCTGCATGTGTTGTTTGATATTGAACAACCGCCCTAATTGCAATGACTGCTGCAGCTGCCCTGACTCAGCCTCACCATGCGGCTCAGGCTCATCGCATGCCTCCTTGCACACGACAATCATGTGCTGCAGCCAGACAAGCAGCTGGCCATGCTCCATAAGCAGCAGAGCTTGCTGCTAGGTGCCCCTATCCCTGTTGCTCCAAGCTGGTACGCCAAGGGCTGCTGGGTGGGGTTGGGAAGGGGCTGCAGCGTGTGCCGTGGGGTGAGGGTAAGGGGAGGGGGGGAAGTAGGTGACTTGCTCCCCCTGCCCCATGTCCCCAAACTGGGTTGGTTGCTACTACTAGGCTGCTCAGCAGCTCAAGCAGCTGCAGCAACAACAACAACAGCAGCAGCACTAGCAGCAGCACCATCACCACTGGCAGCACCACCCGCTCCATGCTGCCCGCTCCATGCTGTCTGCTCTATGCTACTAGCTCAGGCTGCTCCTCCATAGGCTGCTAGGTGCGTGGTGGGGGAGAGGAGAGGGGAGGAGGGTAGGTGGGTGGCAGACTCGGAAGTGGTGGTGGTGGGATGGGGGAGGGTACGGGGTACGGGGAGGGTACGGTCCTTGCTGGCTCCTTGTTGCTTGCTGCTCTATGCCGCTGCCGCCTTGCTTGCAATCACCAAGCCATGCTACTGTTGTCATGCCCCAGCTATCGACAACTGCAAGCAAACATCAGCCAGCAAGCAGATGAATAAGGACATGCATGACATGCTAGCAACCACCAAGCCATGGCAGGACATGCATGACCAGAGTTTGGCAGGCTGGGCTGACACCCTAACAGCATGCGCACTCACCGAAAGTCCTGGCTGCCACTCCAAGCGCCTCCTACTTGCTGCTTTTGCATCTGCTCTTAGTTGCTGCTCATGGAGATGGCTCATGGCTGCGGGGGGAGGGAGGCTGCTGTGGTGTACACTTGCTCAACGCAAGTGCTCAAGAGGGGAGGGGAGGGGAGGGGAGGGGAGGGGAGGGGAGGGGAGGGGAGGGGAGGGGAGGGGAGGGGAGGGGAGGGGAGGGGAGGGGAGGGGGAGGGGAGGGGAGGGGAGGGGAGGGGAGGGGAGGGAGGTGAGGTGAGGTGAGGGGAGGGGAGGGGAGGGGGGAGGGGAGGGGAGGGGAGGGGAGGGGAGGTGAGGTGAGGGGAGGGGAGGGGAGGTGAGGTGAGGGAGGGAGGTGAGGTGAGGTGAGGGGGAGGGGAGGTGAGGTGAGGTGAGGGGAGGTGAGGTGAGGTGAGGGGAGGGGAGGTGAGGTGAGGTGAGGTGAGGGGAGGGGGAGGGGAGGGGAGGGTGGGGAGGGGAGGGGAGGGGAGGGTCTGGGGAGGGGAGGGGAGGGTCTGGGGAGGGGAGGGAAGGGAGGGTCTGGGGAGGGGAGGGGCTTGGGAGGTGGTGGTTGTGGTGGTGGCGGAGCTTGGGGGGAAGGTGGGAGGGCTTGCTCCAGGCTGCAAGATAGGTAGAGGGTGTTGCATTGTGGCGAAGGTGAGAGTGGTGGTTGTTGGAAAGGGGATGGTTGTGACCATGAAACCCTGCAGCAAAGAAGTTCATGCATGTGGTCAGGCTAGGCACACTTAACCACACAACTGAAAAAGCGAGCCACTCACTATCTGCAGGGTGGTGTGTGTGCAGGGGAAATTGGGGTGGATGTAGGGCGAGGGTGGTGGTGGAGGGGTTGGGAAGGGTGCCGCATCCAACTGCTCCTCGCTGCTCCTTGCTGCTCTTTGCTGCTCCTTGCTGCGCTGCCTAGCTGCTTCCCTTGGCTGCACCTCCTGGCTCTTGCGCCCGCAGAGCACTGTCCCGCAGAGCACCAGCCGAGAAATGTTAGACATGGGCCGAGATGCGAGGTGCGGGGTGCGAGGCTTGATGTTCGAAGTGCTGGGGTTGCAGGCTCAGGTTCTGCGCATAGTATCTGCGCTCTGCATTCCGTCTGCGGTTACGGGCTGCTCGCCAGCTGCTGTTCCTGCTGAGGTTTCTGTTGTGGCTCGGCTTGTCGCATCTAGCGTGGTGGCAATTGATGCTGCCAGCGCTGCGGCCCACGCTGCACAACCTAGCAATAGCAGTGTAATCAGTCCTAGCACGCGTGCGGTGCGAGCGCACAGGTGCGCACAGGTGCCCAGGAAGGTGGCGCAGTACAGCGGGCGGGATGCGGTTGGGCGGTTGGAAGGTCCCCCTATGAGGGGGAGCGACCTCCCCCCCATAGGGGGAGGTCCTCATGGGAGACCTGATTGTTTTTGGCTTGCAAGTCTAACCTGACTTTAAGAGTTTTTCAGCGATTCTTGCGCAGGGCTGTGCAGTTCACGAGCGCGAGGCTAGCGGGCTGCTCGGGCTGATGTGCACCTGTGCCGGGGCGGGCGGGTGTGTTGAGAATTCTGGTCGCATTGTGCCGGAATTGGCCTGCTTAGTGGGGCTGTGATCGGCGAATAGCTATCTCGCTCAGCGGCTCAGCTTTTCAAATTTTGAATTTCTTGTCGGGCGCAGGACCCCCCCGACATGTGTTCTAGTGCTAGTGCTAGTGCTGATCATGTGCTTGATAGTGTTGGTGTGGCGTGTCACGTAAGACCATGTCAAATTTGCATGAAAAGGGCACTTTTCCGGCCGTTTTCACTGTCCAACCAGGGCGGCAGTGTAACGTGCAGCCTCAGAAAGGCGACGTTGGACCGTTTGAACCATATGTAACACTGAGCCGGCCGCGAGGGCACTCGAGCCGCGGGTACTTAAACAGTCGGCCACAAGGCACCACCGTGAGAAGGCTAGGGCTTAGAACGGGGCCCCCTGGAATCGAACCAGTTGTCCTCACAGCTTACGCTGCTAGGCTTTACCTGCCAACTCACACTAATGCGGTGTGACCGATATCCTGTAGCTGCCTCGGGTTAACCGCGACCGCCCAGACGACACTAAGGGACTACGCGGAGCGCGCCCTTACATTCCTCCCCCCCAAGGGGATGCCCGTTCCGCCTCAGGTTAAACCCGAGACTCGCAAGACCTAGGTCTCACTGGGTTAGCTACTGGGTACCATGAAGGTAGAGCCAGGTCAAAGCTGGGTGTGGTCAGAGACCAACTGTAATAGGGGAATTGTAACATATAACCATAGGCTTTGTAAGCACAGAGAAGAGAGTGCCTCAGTGCAGCAGCGCGGCAGCATGCATGCAGGGGACTTACTTAAGATGATGGATAGCATTGTATTCAGCCAAGACCTTGTCACAGTCAGTCAGGTTGGACCTGGGCTCCCAGGTGTTGTGAGTAGAGTCATAACCCTCCCACTGCACCAGGTAGTAACTGGCTTTGTTGTCCTTGACACCCTTGTGGTCAAGCAAACGCTCAACATAGTACACAGGGGTCTCATCCATCCATGTCACAGGAGGTGGCATGAAGCCCACATCAGTGCCAGTGTAAGGCTTGATGAGTGACACATGGAAGACAGGGTGCAGACGGCTCATGCTGGCAGGCAGGTCTAGCTTGACAGCTACAGCACCAACCAGCAGCAGGATCTCAAAGGGACCCACATACCTAGGTATGAGCTTACGAGCCTTCCCAGGCTGAAGCTTGAGGTTCTTGGTGCTGAGCAACACCTTCTGGCCCACCTTGTACTCAACGTCACGCCTGGCCTTGTTGGCATAGGCAGCCTGACGGGATTGGGCTGCAGCCATGCACTTCCTGGCATTGGCAACAGCATCCTGCCACCAGCGGGTAAAGGCATGAGCAGAGGGACAACGGCCCCCATAAGGCAGATCACGTAGGCCAACAGTCACAGGGGACTGACCTGTGTTGACCAGGAAGGGGGTGGACTGGATGGACTCCTGCCACGAGTTGTTGACAGCAAACTCAGCCAAGGCTAAGTAGTCAGGCCAGTCAGATTGAGTAGGTGAGATGTAGTGCCTGAGCATCTCCTCTAACACACGGTTATACCTCTCTGTCTGGCCATCAGACTGTGGATGATAAGATGATGAGAGGGCAGGCTTAGAGCCACAGCGCCTCATGATCTCACGCCAGAACACACTTGTGAACAGTGAGCCCCGGTCAGAGATCAGCTCAGCAGGCATGCCATGCAGTTTGTACACATGGTCAATGAACAGTTGTGCAAAACGGCGTGCCTTCAGATCTTCACGGCATGGCACAAAGTGAACCATCTTGCTGAGCCTGTCCACAAAGACACAGATAGCATCATACCCATGTGATCCAGCAGGTAGCTTGGTAATGAAGTCCATGGACACAGACTCCCATCGGTAGTCAGGTATAGACAGAGGGTTGAGTAGGCCACCTGGCTTGAGAGAGGACGCCTTGTCACGTTGACAGGCATCACATGTGGACACATAGTACCTGACGTCAGCACGCATTGTGTTCCACCAAAACACACGTGACACACGTTCCAGGGTTTTGTTGATACCCACATGACCTGAATAGACTGCATCATGCATCTCGTGCAAAATGTGGTTGCGCAGCTCAGAGTCATTGGGAACCACTACCTTATCCTTACCAGTGAGCCGCCATAGGCCATGTGTGTCCTGGTACATGCTGGACAGATCAGCTTCAGCATTAAACGCAGGGTCAAGCCGGTATCCTTGGATGAGTTGATCAGACAAACCCAGAGGATGGGCAGGAGCCGCAGGATAGTGCACTGAGGTGTCAGATGTACAGGTGACCAAGGGAACAAAGTCCCTGTTATGGCTTGTATCAGTAGTATTTTCAGTAATTTCTGGAGTTGAGGAGGATTTCGCAGTGACTGCAGCAGGGGCATTGGCCTCGAGGGCTCTAGCCACACTAGCTCCCTCCCCCTCACGGGAAAGTTGGGCCCGCCTTCTGGTGAGCATTGCACACACAGTGGCACTTTCCTGGAGGCCAGTAATTAACCGGGATAAAGGGTCTGCTGGGTTGACAGGACCAGGAATATACTCTAGCTTAAAGTCAAACCTAGACAGCAGTTCCATCCACCTAGCCTGACGCCTAGACAGATTCTTCTGTGTAGGCAGTGAAATCAAAGGCTTATGGTCGGTGAACAGAGTGAATGGCACACCTTCAAGGTAGCAACGCCATTCCTTGCATGCGGTGACAAGAGCAAGCATCTCTTGCTCACCTGTGGTGTAGTTGACCTCAGCAGAGGACAACTTCTTGCTCAGATAGGCAAGGGGATACCCATCCTGCATCAGGACTGCACCTACTCCTTGGAGTGAGGCGTCACAGTAGACCTGGAAGGGTTGGGTATGATCTGGCAGGCGCAGCATAGGCACGTTAGCCACAGCAGCTTTGAGCTCATAAAAGGCATGACGTTCATGGTCAGGCCAGGAGTGCCAAGGGAAGGTGGCACTGAGCTTGCCACACAGATCAGTCAGGGGTGCTGAGATGGCACTAAAGTTATGCACAAACTTGCGAACAAAGTTGGCAGCACCCAGGAAGGACTGCAGCTGGGTCAGGGACGAAGGGACAGGCCAGTCAACAATGGCCCTCACCTTGTCAGGGTCCACAGAGATGGCACCAGCTGAGATCACATGCCCAAGAAACCTGAGGGTGAGCTGCATGAACTCACATTTGGACATCTTGGCATACAGTTTGTTTTTACGCAGCAGGTCAAAGACAAGGCGTAGGTGCTGCAGGTGCTCAGGTAGAGACTTAGACATGACCAGTATGTCATCCAGGTAGACCAGTGCACACTTGCCCAGCACAGGTGCAAAAGCATCATTCATGACACGCTGGAAGGTGGCAGGGGCATTGGTCAGGCCAAAGGACAGCACCTTGAATTGGAAGTGACCTTCAGGAGTCCTGAAGGCAGTCTTGGGGACGTCCTCAGGGGTGATCCTGATCTGGTGGTAACCAGCCTGGAGGTCCAGGGAGGAGAAGACAGAACACCCTGATAACCTGTCAAACAGATCATCAATCCTGGGCAGAGGGTATTGGTCACGTAGTGTGAGCTTGTTGAGCTGACGGTAGTCAATGCACATACGTAGCTCACCTGACTTCTTCTGCACAAACAGGATGGGTGCAGCATAGGGGGAGGAGCTGGGCTCAATCATACCTTTGCTGAGGTAGTCCTGGATCTGTCTCTTGAGCTCCTCTTGCTCAGGTTTACTGAGTCGGTACATGGGGGTCACAGGTGGACGGGCGTCAGGGACCAGGGGTATGGTATGACCCACAGGACGTTCAGGAGGGGTATCAGTGAGTGGTTTAAACACATCACTGTACTCATCGAGTAGGGTTTGCAAGTCAGCTTTAATAGCTGCAGGTATGTGTTGGTTGTCTTGGTCACTGGGTGTACCAGGACTGGCAGAGGCAGAGCCTTCAGCCATGACTAAAGCAACCACAGCACGGCCTCCTTTAAGGAGCCACCTGGACGCCTGGGTAGCTGAGATTAACTCAGGCTTGGCTTTGAGAGCATTAATTAAGAATGCAGGGGATGGTCTTACAGCAGAACATTGCCCAACATACTTAGGGGCTGCCACAGCAGGACATGGCAGAGTCACAGCAGTCTTGCCAGCAGCAGAAAGAGAAAGGGTTTTACCCTCATAAGAAAGGATAGCCTTGTTGGCAAACAGCCAATCATCACCCAGAAGCACATCATAACCCTGCACAAAGCTAGGCATGACTGTCAGCTTGCATGTGGCACAGTGGCCAGGCAGACACAGGTCTACAGCAGCAAACTGATGGCATGATAGGGTGGTGTTGTCAGCCAGGGACCACTGATGTGTTGTGGGGAGAGCAGATAGCAGCAGGGCATGCTTGGAAGCAAATGCTATGCTGATGAAAGAGTGTGTGGCACCAGTATCACACAAGAAGTGTGCCAGCAGCCAGCAGCCACTGATGAGCTTTGGAGTACAAGCTCTACGGCAGTGCGTGCTTGACAGCAAAGCCGGTGCCGATGAATGAGTGTGTGGGGTTACAGCATACAGCCAGTCATCACCAAAACACATCATACCGCGGTAGGCGGGGCAGCAGACGGCGGAGCCGTGGGAGCTGCAGGGTAGGCACGGGGAGTGGCGGAGCCACCAGCGCCACCGGCGCGACCGGAGTGACCAGGCCGGAGTAAGAGTGAGGGCTGCCGGGACGGCGGCGATCTGCGGACGAACAGCAGCCACAACACTAACACCACCACACTTGCATGGGGTGACCCCAGAACCAGCAGCAGCTACAATGCCCTTGTGGTTGTCTATGGCTGAAGCCACAACATTGTCAAGAGTGGGGTGTGCCAAGGACATGAGGTCCTGTGCCACTGGGCCAGTTAGGGGGTGAGGCCCCTCCAAGCAGTGACCACAGTCAATGCCATGTTCATGCACCCTTGTACCACACACAGTGATGGTATTGCTGAAGTTTGTAGTGTACTCCTGCAGGGTCACACTTAGAGACATGCACAGCAGCTTAGAGTTCATTAGCTGGCCACGAGCATGGTTAAGGTCAGTCACAGACCTCCCCTACCATCTCAATGAAGTGCTTGCAATGATAGTCCCATGGGGTATACCCACTGTGTGTCAAGGCACCTGAATACCTGATGGACTTGAACATGAGGATGGCAGTGCAAGGGCAGGATTAAGGTTATTGTTAGCACATTGCATCTCCAGATCCTTAAGGAAGGTGACAGCACAATTACCCTGAGCAAGGCTGTTATCAGACCAACGCTCAACAGGGGCAAGCCCCTGTGGGGGTGCACCACAGTGTCATGAGCCAGAGGCACAGGAGCAGGTGGGAGTGGGGCAGAGCCACCAGCTAGCCCAGCATACTTCTGACAGATTGCAGCAATAGATGCTGATGGCTTGGGGACAGGCCTACTAGGGCTCTGTCCTACGGGAGTCCAGCCAGAGGCAGGAGCACCCTGGGCCACTGTGGCTTGTGCAGCAGTGAATGCAACACGTGCAGCAGATGCAGCAGCAGCAGTAGTGCATGGAGCATTGTGCACAGCAGGTTGGGCAGCAGGCTGGGCAGCAGAGGCACCATTACCTTCATGGGCTGCAGCATAACCATGGGGACCTGTAGACCCACCTGCAGGCTGGGGACCAGCCTCCTGCAAAGCAAGCAGACTGGTGTGCAACAGCAGCAACACTGTGCATAACTGTCTGGGCAGCAGGCTGAGCAGCAGGCTGAGCAGCAGGCTGGGCAGCAAAGGTGCCACTACCTATAAGGGCTGCAGCATAAGCATGGGGACCTGCAGACCCACCTGCAGGCTGGGGACCAGCCTCCTGCAAGCAAGCAGACTGGGGTACACCAGCATTAGCAGCAGGTCGACGAGCAGTGGAACATTGCATGTCGAAGATGCTAGCCACAGTATTGCAAGGCTGCATTTCTGCCTGCATGGAGGGCTGATGAGACCGGCTGGGGCGCAAGAGCAAAAGCATCAGCGCGACTTACCCCAGCAGCAACGGCTTCAGCAGCGGCAAGCCTCTGCGTGAATAGCGCCCAGGAGGTCCTCGCGGGCCAGGAGGCCGGCCGGAGCTGCAATCAAGTCTCCCGGTAAAAGTTCCCCCTGTACGGGGGAAGTTTGTTGGCTGTAGATGGGGGAAGTTTTAAATTGCCCAACCGCGCTACTCGACAAGCACGAGCGACTAGCAACCCATACTACGGCTTGCTGGGCTCCATTGCAAGCTGTGACGCGCAACCTGGACGGCCCAGAGGTGGTCACTGGGGGCGGTTACTGTAATCGTTGATGAACGGCCGCAGCGATGCCGACCACAAGCCGTCCCTTAACACCAGCCGACCCACTCCCGTACACGCAGGAGTTATGACCCCGCCGAGGCAAGCGAGGACAACGCACAGCTGAAGGACAGCAAGAAGACACGCGTGGAGCTGAGCTAGGCGCGGGCCAGGCGAGCTACAGGTGAGATGGTTAGGGTAATACCTAGCCACTAACACATTAGGGGCAGCACTAACAATTCGCCCCTTGCATTACCCTTGCCATAACTCTGTTGTTGTGTGCCTATACATGCAGGCCATCCACAATAACAGTTCAAGGAGACCCCAACAACTTAGAACGGCAAGACCGGCGACCCGCCGCCCAGCCCCACCCCTCGCCGCCGCAGCCCAGCCCTGCCCCACCCCCTCCCAGCCCTGCTCCACCCCCTCCCAGCCCTGCCCCACCCCCTCCCAGCCTTGTGTTGCCCCTCCCCTCCCTGCCCAGCCCTGCCCCACCCCCTTTCAGCCCTGCCCCACCCCCTGCCAGCCTTGCGTTGCCCCTCGCCGCCGCAGCCCAGCCCTGCCCCACCCCCTCCCAGACATGCCCCACCCCTGCCAGCCCTGCCCCACCCCCTGCCAGCCTTGCGTTGCCCCTCCCCTCCCTGCCCAGCCCTGCCCCACCCCCTCCCAGCCCTGCCCCACCCCCTGCCAGCCCTGCCCCACCCCATCCCAGCCCTGCCCCACCCCATCCCAGCCTTGCGTCGCCCCTCCCCTCCCCTCCCTGCCCAGCCCTGCCCCACCCCCTCCCAGCCTTGCGTTGCCCCTCCCCTCCCTGCCCAGCCCTGCCCCACCCCCTCCCTGCCCTGCCCCACCCCCTGCCAGCCCTGCCCCACCCCATCCAAGCCCTGCCCCACCCCCTCCCAGCCTTGCGTTGCCCCTCCCTGCCCTGCCCTGCCCTGCCCTGCCTGTAGGTGTGTGGCAGTGCAGTCTTCAGGTAGCAGCAGGCTGCAGGTTTGCTGCAGTGCATGTGCAGCAGCAGCAGGCTGCAGTGCATGTGTTACAGTGCATGAGCAGCAGCAGCAGCAGGTTGTAGTGCATGAGCAGCAGTGCAAGGACAGCAGCAGCAGTGGATGGGCAGCAACAGCAGGCTGTAGGTGTGTAGCAGTGCAGGTAGCAGCAGGCTGCAGGTGTGCTTCAGTGCATGAGCAGCAGCAGCAGGCTGCAGTGCATTTGCTGCAGTGCATGAGCAGCAGCAGCAGCAGGCTGTAGTAGTGCAGGTGCAGGTGTGCTGCAGTGCATGAGCAGCAGCAGCAGGCAGCAGTGCATGTGTTGTAGTGCATGAGCAGCAGCAGCAGCAGCAGGCTGTAGTGCATGAGCAGCAGTGCAAGGACAGCAGCAGCAGTGGATGGGCAGCAGCATGAGGCTGTAGGTGTGTGGTAATGCAGGCTGCAGGTAGCAGCAGGCTGTAGGTGTGCTTCAGTGCATGAGCAGCAGCAGCACTACTAGGCTAAAGTGCATGTGCTGCAATGCATGAGCAGCCGCAGCAGCAACAGGCTGTAGTGCATGACCAGCAGTGCACAGGGCACAGGACAGCAACATGTGCGGTGTGTGTCTGGTTGCATGCAAGCTCATTTCAAGGCATAGATCTGGCATGGTCTGCGGTGGTCTTGGTAGCTTTATGCAAATGAAGGCATGCAATATGCGGTTGTTTAACCATGCCATTGCTTGTGTAGCCGCATATGGACACCATATTGGTTGTGTAAGACAATTCCCCCGGTGATCGGCAATTGCAACTCGAATATCAGGGTATACAATAGACCTAGCGTACTTGACCGTGCCAGTTGCAGCGTCGATGTAATACCGCGTGGTAGCATATGGTTGGGTTTGGTGCGGATCACTGCCAGGCCTGCACTTGCTAAGCATGACCGTGATGCATACATGCAAAGGGGGTATGTAGCAGGTGGCTACCACGTTTGCGGCCTTAGCGCATCACCGCGTGGTGGTGTTGTCCATACAAGGGGCATGTAGCGCACCACACCCTAGCATGTGGCTGGATCTGGTGAGCCTCCACTATAGGTACCATCCATGGTCCAGCTAGCTGTGACACATTGGGTGTGGATCACTGCCAGGCCTGCACTTGCTAAGCATGACCGTGATGCATACATGCAAAGGGGGTATGTAGCAGGTGGCTACCACGTTTGCAGCCTTAGCGCATCACCGCGTGGTGGTGGTGTCCATACAACGGGCGTAGGTATCATTTGAGAAGAGGATACACGGCTAATGACCAGCACCGTTTTCTTCATTACATCTTGACCATTCACAGCTTACAAATCACGTTGTGTGGCATGGAACTGAACGGAGGCTCAGGACAGCCTTTTGAAAGCTTTTGTACCATGCAACATTCTTCTCAGATGGGCTCAAAGTTGCTGCTGATTTCTAATACACGACTGCACTGCCACACACCTACAGCCTGCTGCTGCTGTCCATGCACTGCTCATGCACTACAGCCTGCTGCTCTTGCTGCTGCTCATGCACCGAAACACACCTACAACCTGTTGTTGCTGCTGCTCATGCACTGCAGCAAATGCACTGCAGCCTGCTGCTGCTGCTCATGCACTGAAGCACACCTGCAGCCTGCTGCTACCTGCACTGCTACACACCTACAGCCTGCTGTTGCTGCCCATCCACTGCTGCTGCTGTCCTTGCACTGCTGCTCATGCACTACAACCTGCTGCTGCTGCTGCTCATGCACTGTAACACATGCACTGCAGCCTGCTGCTGCTGCACATGCACTGCAGCAAACCTGCAGCCTGCTGCTACCTGAAGACTGCACTGCCACACACCTACAGGCAGGGCAGGGCAGGGCAGGGCAGGGAGGGGCAACGCAAGGCTGGGAGGGGGTGGGGCAGGGCTTGGATGGGGTGGGGCAGGGCTTGGATGGGGTGGGGCAGGGCTGGCAGGGGGTGGGGCAGGGCAGGGAGGGGGTGGGGCAGGGCTGGATGGGGTGGGGCAGGGCTGGGAGGGGTGGGGCATGTCTGGAAGGGGGGTGGGGCAGGGCTGGGCAGGGAGGGGAGGGGCAACGCAAGGCTGGGATGGGGTGGGGCAGGTCTGGGAGGGGGTGGGGCAGGGCTGGGCAGGGAGGGGAGGGGCAACACAAGGCTGGGATGGGGTGGGGCAGGGCTGGCAGGGGTGGGGCATGTCTGGGAGGGGGTGGGGCAGGGCTGGGCTGCGGCGGCGAGGGGCAACGCAAGGCTGGCAGGGGGTGGGGCAGGGCTGGGCAGGGAGGGGAGGGGCAACACAAGGCTGGGATGGGGTGGGGCAGGGCTGGCAGGGGTGGGGCATGTCTGGGAGGGGGTGGGGCAGGGCTGGCAGGGGGTGGGGCAGGGCAGGGAGGGGGTGGGGCAGGGCTGGGCAGGGAGGGGAGGGGCAACACAAGGCTGGGAGGGGGTGGGGCAGGGCTGGCAGGGGTGGGGCAGGGCTGGCAGGGCTGGCAGGGGTGGGGCAGGGCTGGCAGGGGTGGGGCAGGGCTGGCAGGGGTGGGGCAGGGCTGGCAGGGAGGGGAGGGGCAACACAAGGCTGGGAGGGGGTGGGGCAGGGCTGGATGGGGTGGGGCAGGGCTGGCAGGGGGTGGGGCAGGGCTGGGAGGGGGTGGGGCAGGGCTGGGCAGGGAGGGGAGGGGCAACGCAAGGCTGGGAGGGGGTGGGGCAGGGCTGGGAGGGGGTGGGGCATGTCTGGGAGGGGGTGGGGCAGGGCTGGGCAGGGCGGGAGGGGCAACGCAAGGCTGGCAGGGGGTGGGGCAGGGCTGAAAGGGGGTGGGGCAGGGCTGGGCAGGGAGGGGAGGGGCAACACAAGGCTGGGAGGGGGTGGGGCAGGGCTGGGAGGGGGTGGAGCAGGGCTGGGAGGGGGTGGGGCAGGGCTGGGCTGCGGCGGCGAGGGGTGGGGCTGGGCGGCGGGTCGCCGGTCTTGCCGTTCTAAGTTGTTGGGGTCTCCTTGAACTGTTATTGTGGATGGCCTGCATGTATAGGCACACAACAACAGAGTTATGGCAAGGGTAATGCAAGGGGCGAATTGTTAGTGCTGCCCCTAATGTGTTAGTGGCTAGGTATTACCCTAACCATCTCACCTGTAGCTCGCCTGGCCCGCGCCTAGCTCAGCTCCACGCGTGTCTTCTTGCTGTCCTTCAGCTGTGCGTTGTCCTCGCTTGCCTCGGCGGGGTCATAACTCCTGCGTGTACGGGAGTGGGTCGGCTGGTGTTAAGGGACGGCTTGTGGTCGGCATCGCTGCGGCCGTTCATCAACGATTACAGTAACCGCCCCCAGTGACCACCTCTGGGCCGTCCAGGTTGCGCGTCACAGCTTGCAATGGAGCCCAGCAAGCCGTAGTATGGGTTGCTAGTCGCTCGTGCTTGTCGAGTAGCGCGGTTGGGCAATTTAAAACTTCCCCCATCTACAGCCAACAAACTTCCCCCGTACAGGGGGAACTTTTACCGGGAGACTTGATTGGGAGCTGCTCACTAGGCATGTCCCGCTCGCCAGCTTTTCCGCCACTGTCACGCTCGCCTGCAAGGTCGACATATCCTACAATGCACGGGCCCGCTCATAGGGAGTCTCCAGATATGCCTTATTCTCGGCCCCATTTCGGCGATTTTGTGTGTTTCGAGGCTTTGCTTAAGAGCGCTTAGCGCGAGCCTAATCCTCTGCAGTGACTGTGTAAGACACGCAAACACTTCGAACCATCTTTTACATGGTCGAGGCGAGGTGTTTACAGTAACTGGCTTATCGGTCGGAAACCACTTGTAACGTGCAGCCTCAGAAAGGCGACGTTGGACCGTTTGAACCATATGTAACACTGGGCCGGCCGCGAGGGCACTCGAGCCGCGGGTACTTAAACAGTCGGCCACAAGGCACCACCGTGAGAAGGCTAGGGCTTAGAACGGGGCCCCCTGGAATCGAACCAGTTGTCCTCACAGCTTACGCTGCTAGGCTTTACCTGCCAACTCACACTAATGCGGTGTGACCGATATCCTGTAGCTGCCTCGGGTTAACCGCGACCGCCCAGACGACACTAAGGGACTACGCGGAGCGCGCCCTTACAGGCAGGATGTGAACTGCCAGTTCTGTGCGGCTCCTTGTGTGGGCTTCTATCGTGTAATCAGGACATAAACGCGTTGTGTTCATGTTTGGGCCGTTTGTGATGCTCCAAAGTAGACCCCCAATGGGGTCCCCCATGCACCTTACATAACCAGCCAAATCAGCCATATAAACGGTTCACCTCAATATTCAAACTCCAGCTGCTCACTCCTTAGCTCCCTCACCACCAAACGACGCAGTTTCCGACGTTCCTTTGGCCTATTCAACCCCATGTGCTAGCAATATCGTGCACAGTGTGTGTTGGTCAGTTTGCCAAAGCACACCACTCTTCGTCATCATACACCTCCTTCACAGTGTCTTGAAACATGGGCATGGGCTCATGTGGGGTAGTGGTGTCAGGCTTCATGCATGGCAGGCATGGCACACTCATGCACGTGCTGCATGCACAAGCAGCCATGGCCCATTGAGGCTGCTCCCTGTCAGGTGTGAACACCATGCGGTGCATTGCCCTGCACCCCTCCACCTTATCATGCATGCGCTCCACATCAGCCTCTGGCATACTGCATACACCTGCTTGCCTAGCGTCGTCCAACACCAGGTAGCGCCGACGCATGATGTGTCCACGTTGCCTGGCACTGGTGTCTTGTGCATGGCATGGTACAGCAAAATGCTTGTTAGCCCAATCTGTCAGCACAGCAGCCCCACACACTTTCCCCACCAGTTCAGGATGGACTAACATCTGCTCCCTCCACTCCCTCTTAGCCACCCCACCCTCAGAGTCATGCGTGCTCTCGAAATGCGATGTGGCACCATATGACCATTGCACAGGCACCCCAAACCTATTAGCTAGGTGCCAATGCAACTTGATGGCCTTGGCCCCCTTGAACTGTGATGCACAACCATCTGACCACAAACACAGCTGCCTCATGTCCATCCTCAGCCTCAGCAGCACCAGCCTGGGCCTTGGCTTCAGCCTCAGCAGCCCTGCGCTGTGCCATAACCTCCCTCGCTTTTTGCGCACCGGCACATCTAGCCATCACCCCCCTTTTCTTGTTAACCATGGCGTTTACAGGCCTGCACAACGGCAAACACTTTTCCCAGCTCAGTGTCTGCATGTTTTTCACTAATTCTTGCAGTTCGTGGTTGCTCAGAAGCCACAAGCACCAGTAATCAGGAACTCTTGTGCAACCTAAAAATGGCTGCAACATGTGGACTGAACCTGTTTTCAGCAACAATCCGCAATCGCGGTCACGCTCCCAACCCACAATGCCATCGACCTGCAGAGGCGCCGTTTGGAGCGGGGGGCAAGGAAGCAGGCCGGGAAGCAGCAGGTGAGCTTGGGAGTGGGTCTAGGACGTTGCAGCACTGATGCGTGCTAACCTGAAAAGTTGGCATGTCCAGTCATTCACGCCGCTCTGGGTCCAGGCTGCCTATAGCCGTCGTTAAATGTGTCTGCGACGCTCCAGAACACGTCGCGTGTTGGGGGCCAGCCACCCGGCAAACCGCTGTGGCTGGCTGCACTCTATTCGGGCCATTACTAGCTCATCGCACAAATCGGCGGCCTCATCCGTGCAGAAATGAGTTAGAAAGTTATCTCTTGAGCCATGGGGGTGCAGCCAATGGCGGGGGTGGCCAACTTGCAAGACAAATGACATGTGCGATTGAGCTGCCCGTGACAGACGGTATCTATACAAACATACGAAGCACATCTAAGTGTGAACTTCCTCTAGTGTTGTTTGCTCAACCTCATGCCCAGCAGAGCGTGCTGTTGTTCTGAAGATGGCTTACAGGAGTCTGTATCGGGATTACAGTGACAGAGCCTGCAACGGCTGGTGTAACATGTAACACGCAATTAACCCATAAACACCAACTCCACTCAGGCAAACAACATACAGCACAGTTGTATCCCCTACAATTACTACAGGGCAGGGGCTGTGTTATCTGTTGTCCGAACTGTTTGCATGCAGCAAGCATCCGGTACCACTACCGGATTCACTGCCCCAACCCACTTGCGAAGGCTGGGCAATCTATTATGGCATGAACACATGCTATGCTGGCCTAGGGTGCTCGGTCTCGCAGCCTCTTGGAGCTTCTTGGGTACTCCTAGCTGTTAGTTGCACACCCTCCCGGTGCAGCAGAGATCTAGCACCGGGATTGTAGGGTGTGATTGCCAGCGGTCCGGCCGCAAAGAGTGCGAGTGTGACTGCCGTATTTAGGGCAGGCACCCGGCAGTCGTGGGCACCCTGAACTGGTGTCCGCGTCTGCCCGTGCTCTTCTAACAGGTAGGCGCGAAGCTGCGCGCCAGCCTGTTATGGCAGATCATTGTAACTACCCTGAACTGGTGTCCGCGTCTGCCCGTGCTCTTCTAACAGGTTATGGGCCCACGCGCTGACGCGCGTTAGGACGCCAGTAAGTTGCTGGCTAGGGTTCGTGTGGTTGACAGCCGAGTCATCCAGCGATGGCAGCTTCACCCGTTATCTCTGGCAATCTGCCAACCATTCTCGACGACGACAACTGGCCGATCTGGAGTATCCGTACTGAAGGCCTGCTGATCGAAGCAGGCCTCTGGTCGGTCGTCACCGACGGCGTCACCCCCTTACCCACTGCGCCAGCAGCGAACGCCACTCAGCAGGAGCAGGCTGCGTATGCTACTGAGCTAGCCCGCGCTCGTGCAGAAATCGCTCTGGATCGCAAAGCCAAAGCCTTCATCCAGCGCCACGTCTCTAATCTACACATCTTCACCGTCAAGTCAGCGGACTCAGCGCAGGACGCCTGGCAAACCCTTGAGTCTCAATTCACCCAAGCGACAGTCGCGCGACAGTCGCAGCTGCAGCAGCAACTCAGCCTACTGCGCATGGAGCCAGGCGAATCGGTAGCGCGCTTCTATGCGCGCCTACAGCAGCTGCTTACGGAGCTCGAGGCTTGCAGCTGTGATGTCTCTGAGTCCACAGTCGTGCTAGCCATCCTGGCAGCCCTCCCACCTGAGTATGAGGGCATTGTCGAGCGACTGCGCTATGATCAGACCGGCGGCGACCTGACTGTCAGCCGCATCAAGCGGGTGCTGCTGCAGAAGGAAGCAGACCTGCTCACCAAGCAGTTGCAGCAGCTCAGCCCCTCCTCATCCTCACTCTGGGCCTACTCCACCCCTGAAAACAGGGGAGCAAGCAGCTCAGGCTGGCAGTCAAGCAGGAGCAGAAGCAAGCAGCCTGCTCGTGAGCAGCAACAGACCAGGGTCCAGTCACCAGACAGGTCCACTAGGGATGCCAGCTCACATGCCCACATGACCTGCCACTACTGTGCCAAACCTGGCCACATCATGTCTGAGTGCTTCACCTTTGACAGGGACCAGCGTAACCGTATGAGGACACTGTTCAGCAACCCTGTCAAGTCCAGCAGCCCAGGCAGGAAGCCCAGTCCAGCCAGGAGCTCTAGCCCAGCCAGGCCAGCAAGCCCCAGCAGAGGCAGAACCCAGACCCCAGGCAGGACAGCAGTTCACAGCCCATCCAGGGAACCCACTCTGTACACTGCTTCTGCATGCTCTGATGATGATGATGGTGACACGCAGATGCTCCAGCCCAGACTGAACTTCAACAGTGACCTGTACAACCCTTTCTTCATTGATTCAGGTGCCTCCCAGCACATCATCAAGGACCTTCAGTTCTTTCACAGCTACACAGCCTTTCCACCTCACCAGCACAGACGTATCAAGCTGGCAGCTGAGGGACACAGCGTCTGGGCAGTGGGATCTGGCAATGTTTTCCTCAGCACCAAGCGTGGTTTGTGGCTCCTAGGCCATGCCCTGTATGTGCCTGACAGCAAGCAGAACTTTATCTCGGTTGCTGCAGCCACAGACGATGGCAGCAGTTTCTTGTTCAGAGATGACACCTGCCTGATCAGATGCAACCAGTTCGGCAGCATGCTCAGAGTCAATGCTCACAAGAACAGAAACACCTACATCCTGGCAGCTGTTCCAATGCCAGATGGCCCTGATACAGACTCTGAGCCAGAGCAGCTATACCACATCCAGCAGTCAGCCCTACAGCCAGATAAGAGGGTGCGGCTGGAGCCTCTCGCCAACGTACCTGCACCAACAGCACTACGCAGCGCCACATCCACCTCTCCTCAGGTGTGGCATCAGCGTTTATGTCATGCCTCATATGCAGCACTTGCACGCATGCAGTCAGAAGGCATGGTGAAGGGAGTACCCACCACAGCAGCACAGTTTCGAGCAGCTGCCTCTGACCCAGCTGTATGTGTAGGATGTGTCAAGGGTAAACAGAGCAAGAATGTAGCTTTTGCAGACCCATCTCCCAATGCAGCACCAGTGACAGCACCATTAGGGCTAATCCACATGGATGTCTGTGGTCCCATGCATGCTAGGGCCAGGGACGGCAGCCTGTATGTAGCGACTTTCCTTGATGAGCATACCAAGCTGTCTGTATGTGTGCCCATCAGCAGTAAGGCTCAGGTATCTGACGTGGTTAAGACAGTCATTGAACAGCTTGAGAATCAGTCAGGGTTCCGCTGCAAGGCCATCCGGACAGACAATGGCACTGAATATGTCAACAGCCGCATGAAAGAGTACTGCAGCAGCAAGGGCATTGTACACCAGCACTCAGCGCCTTACAGCCCCCAGCAGAATGGTGCAGCTGAGCGTCTGAATAGGACTATCTTTGAAAAGGCACGCAGCATCTTACATGCAGCTGACTTGTCTCTCAGCTTCTGGGCACATGCAGCAGTGTTTGCCAATCATGTCAGATGCCTGCTCCCTGTGTCAGGCCAGCCACTTACACCCTGGGAAGCCTTCTATGGTGTCAAGCCTGATCTGTCTGGTCTCAGAGTGTTTGGTTGCAGAGTCTGGCTTCATGTGCCAGATCACCAGCGCAGCAAGCTACAGGCCAAGTCGGTTGAGGGTTTGTTCTTGGGCTATGAACCAGGCTCAAAGGCTTACAAGGTCTTGGTCAATGGCAAAGAGACCTGCAGCAAAGACATAGTGTTTGATGAGCTGTCAGTCCTGCAGCCTGCTTGCCAGCAGAAAGAGCCAGCCCAGCCTGTGTTTCTCCTACCCCTCCCACCCAGCCCATCTCAGCCAGCATCCCCAGTAGCTCCTGCTGAGGGGGGCAACAGTCTGCAGCAGACCAGCAGCAGTAGCTCTGAGGACAGTGGGAGCAGCAGCAGCAGCAGCAGCAGCAGGCCAAGCAGCAGTGCACAGCAACCTCGGTCCAGACCTCTAGCTGGCATAGGTGCACAGCAAGACAGCAGCAGCGAGCCAGAGCAGGATGTCAGTGCAAGCGAGCCTGAGCAAGTCAGCCTCACCGCCAGATATGAGCCAGGCTCCCACATGTGGCATCAACAGCAACTACAGCTCATTGACAGACTACCTAGACCAGGAATAGGCAGGTTTAGCCTTCGTCCCATGCCTCTAGCCAGGGAGACAGTGGGAGCACAATCAGCAGCACCAGCTGCAGCAAGGCCAGCAGCACCAGCTGCAGCATCAGCAGCAGCAAGGCCAGCGGCACCAGCTGTAGCATCAGCATCAGCAAGGCCAGCAGCACCAGCTGCAGCAAGGCCAGCAGCACCAGCTGCAGCACCAGCAGCAGCAAGGCCAGCAGCACCAGCTGCAGCATCAGCAGCAGCAAGGCCAGCAGCACCAGCTGCAGCACCTTCAGCAGCCCGACCCGCAGCAGCAGCACCAGCTGTGCATCCATCTGCACCCATGCCTGCTGCACCTGATTCACGGCCTGCTTCGCCTGAGGCACCTGGTGCACCCCAGCCACGGCGCAACCCACCAAGGGACCGTCGCCCACCACTCTGGATGAGGCAGCCTGACCTGTATGCCGTGACTGTGTCAGACTCTCCCATCAATGACACACCCACTGTAGCAGAGGCCCTAGCTGGTCCCATGGCAGACTTGTGGATTGAGGCTATGAATGCTGAACTGGCCTCCCTGCATGCCAACCAAGAAGAAGAAGAAGAAGAAGACTACTCCGGTATTCACCGGCGTGCATTAAGGGAGGAGCTACCGCCTGGGGCGCGGCCTGCTCCCACCATGCATGCCAACCAAACATGGTGCCTTGAAGAGCGCCCTGCCAATGCACGTGTACTGCCCACCAAATGGGTACTCAAGGTGAAGCGTGATGCTGCAGGGAACATCGAGAAGCTAAAAGCCAGGCTAGTGGCAAAGGGGTTCTATCAACAATCAGGTGTGGATGTAGGAGATGTCTATGCACCTGTCAGCAAGCACACCACACTGCGCACCCTCCTGGCCAAGGCAGCAGCTGAGAACATGGAGATTCATCAGTTAGACTTTGAGACTGCTTTCCTGAACGGCCAGCTACAGCCAGGGGAGGTCATTTATGTGCAGCAGCCAGAGGGCTTTGAGGAGGGCAGCATTAACACTGTGTGCCGCCTACAAAAGGCTCTGTATGGTTTGAGGCAGGCTCCTAGGGCGTGGCATGCCAGGTTGAGTGAAGAGCTGCTGAGCATGGGCTTCAAAGCTTCTGAGGCAGACCCTGCCCTGTTTACCCTGCAGCTGAGCACTGGCATGGTGTACCTGCTAGTGTATGTGGACGACTGCCTTCTGTGCACCCAGCAGGGGGACACCGCAGGATTGGCCTACGTGAAGAAGCAGCTGTCCTCAGCTTTCAAGCTGAAGGACTTGGGTGAGGCCCGGTGGTTCCTAGGTATGCAGCTGACCAGGGACAGGGCTGAGGGCACCATCAAGCTCGACCAGCATAAGTTTGTCCAGGAGCTAGTCACAGCCTACAGCAAGTCAGCAGCCCACAGCAAGCCTCTGCCCATGGCTCCTGCTGTTAAGCTAGTCAGGGAAGGGGAGGCTTTGGACACGACTCTGCATCATTACAGTGCCTTGGTGGGCAGCTTGCTTTACCTGACCTGCTGCACACGGCCAGACATTGCATTTGCTGTGGGTGCCTTGGCCAGGCACATGTCTGCACCCACTAAGCAGCACTGGTCGGCTGCCTGCAGTGTGCTATCACTCACGATAAACAAGGACCGGTCGCGATTGGATCGACCATAGCTCATTGGAAAGAAGGGAAAGAGGCCGTTCGAACGGTACAAGTCTTACGCTAATCCGCGCATCCGTTGCGACGCAATTTGACCGCGAATTTGTCAACCACGTATCTGTACAGATTCGCTAGGTAGCTATCTGTACAGATATCTGCAAAGCTATCTGTACAGATGCTTCTTGCTATCTGTACAGATAGCTTCTTGAATATCTGTACAGATGCATCTTTAAGCTATCTGTACAGATGCATGCATATTATCTGTACAGATGCCTATATGCTATCTGTACAGATGACTCTAAGCTATCTGTACAGATGCTTCTTTGCTATCTGTACAGATGCTTGCTTTGCTATCTGTACAGATGTTGGCTTCGCTATCTGTACAGACGCTTGTTTTGAGTATCTGTTCAGACGCTTGTTACATATCTCCTTGTCCAAACACCCCGCAACACCTCGCTACACCCCCGCAAAACACATGCATTGATGCTCAAACACCTCGCAACACCTCGCTACACCCCCGCAAAACACATGCATTGACGCTCAAACACCTCGCAACACCTCGCTACACCCCCTGCAAAACACATGCATTGACGCTCAAACACCTCGCAACACCTCGCTACACCCCCGCAAAACACATGCATTGACGCTCAAACACCTCGCAACACCTCGCTACACCCCCGCAAAACACATGCATTGACGCTCAAACACCTCGCAACACCTCGCTACACCCCCGCAAAACACATGCATTGACACTCAAACACCTCGCAACACCTCGCTACACCCCCGCAAAACACATGCATTGACGCTCAAACACCTCGCAACACCTCGCTACACCCCCGCAAAACACATGCATTGACGCTCAAACACCCCGCAACACCTCGCTACACCCCCGCAAAACACATGTCTTTGTGCACCATCACCCCGAGACACCTCCCTATGGGAATGCTAAGCATATGCATTGATGCATCAACGACTTGCAACACCTCCGCATAAGGTGACAAGGTGACAACACCATACAACACCAACAATGACATCACCAACAACAACACCAACAATGACATCACCAACAACAACACCAACGACACCAACAACAACAACAACAACAACAACACACCACACCATGGTGACAACACAAGAACACAACGACACACCAACACCAACAACATCATTGCAACACCTACCACACCTACACCTATGCCATGTCGCACAACAAGCACGGGCTGACAACCACCCAAGTGCTATTCCATCAAGCTGTCGTCCCCTTTGGAGAGGGATGGGTAGGGTCATTGCGGTGTGTGTGCATGGCATGGCCAGGGTGGGCTGGGTGGGCTGCTACTACGGGATCCCACTCCAAGCTGCCCGCTCCGTGTCGCCCGCTCCAGATTGCTACGCCAAGGGTAGGGTAGGGAGAGGGCTGCTACGCCAAGGGTAGGGTAGGGAGAGGGTTGCAGTGCCGTGCGTGCGTTGTGGGGCCGGGGGTGGGAATGGGGGGAGGTAGGTGGGGTGACAAACTTGGAGGTGGTGGGACAGGGATGGGAAGGGGGAAGGGGGTAGGGGGAAGGGGGAAGGGGGAAGGGGGAAGGGGGAAGGGGGAAGGGGGAAGGGGGGGGAAGGGGGGAGGGCTGACCGTGGGACCTGCAGTAAACAATGGGCATCTTTGCGGTTAGGCTGGGCAGCGGACCACTCATGTGCAAGGGCTGGCCACTCACACTTTGCTAGCGCCACTTCTATACCTACCTGGCAGCGCCTCCATGGCTGCAGCTCCTGGCTGCTCCTGCGCTCCATGCGCCTGCTTCTTGTGGTAGGGTGATGGAGGAGGTGGTGGGGGTGGGGGTGGGGGTGGGGGTGGGGGTGGGGGTGGGGGTGGGGGTGGGGGTGGGGGTGGGGGTGGGGGTGGGGGTGGGGGTGGGGGTGGGGGTGGGGGTGGGGGTGGGGGTGGGGGTGGGGGTGGGGGTGGGGGTGGGGGTGGGGGTGGGGGTGGGGGTGGGGGTGGGGGTGGGGGTGGGGGTGGGGGTGGGGGTGGGGGTGGGGGTGGGGGTGGGGGTGGGGGTGGGGGTGGGGGTGGGGGTGGGGGTGGGGGTGGGGGTGGGGGTGGGGGTGGGGGTGGGGGTGGGGGTGGGGGTGGGGGTGGGGGTGGGGGTGGGGGTGGGGGTGGCGGGTGGGGGTGGAAAGGGGGATGGGTGTGGCCACGAGAACCTGAAAAAACAACAAGGTCATGACAGGCGGTCATAGTTGTGATGTGGGGTGAGGGATGTGAGATGATAGGTAGGGGTAGGGAGGGGAGGTGACGGAGAGGGCTAGGCTGGGCTGGGCTGGGCTGGGCTGGGCTGGGCTGGGCTGGGCTGGGCTGGGCTGGGCTGGGCTGGGCTGGGCTGGGCTGGGCTGGGCTGGGCTGGGCTGGGCTGGGCTGGGCTGGGCTGGGCTGGGCTGGGCTGGGCTGGGCTGGGCTGGGCTGGGCTGGGCTGGGCTGGGCTGGGCTGGGCTGGGCTGGGCTGGGCTGGGCTGGGCTGGGCTGGGCTGGGCTGGGCTGGGCTGGGCTGGGCTGGGCTGGGCTGGGCTGGGCTGGGCTGGGCTGGGCTGGGCTGGGCTGGGCTGGGCTGGGCTGGGCTGGGCTGGGCTGGGCTGGGCTGGGCTGGGCTGGGCTGGGCTGGGCTGGGCTGGGCTGGGCTGGGCTGGGCTGGGCTGGGCTGGGCTGGGCTGGGCTGGGCTGGGCTGGGCTGGGCTGGGCTGGGCTGGGCTGGGCTGGGCTGGGCTGGGCTGGGCTGGGCTGGGCTGGGCTGGGCTGGGCTGGGCTGGGCTGGGCTGGGCTGGGCTGGCGCTGCTTCTGGCTGCTGATCTGCGCCGTTGCAGCCTTGCCTGCAATCACCAAGCATACTACACATGTGATAAGCCTATGCTTATGCCACACACCTGTTGCTTTGAGTCATGCCATGTAGTTGTAGTTGTTATTGTGCACTTGAAGTGTTTGACAACAAGACAAGACATGCTGACATCCTCATTGCTCCGAGTGCTCCTCACTGCTCCGAGTGCTTATCCGCACCTCATGGTTGCACCTCCTATCCGCACCTCAAGGTTGCACCTCCTAAGTGCTTTGAGTGCTTATCCGCTCCACCGCTCAGCGCTTCCCTTGCTGCTCCGATCCGAGTGCTTATCGCCACGCCTCCTAGCTACGGCTTGTTCATGCTTGTTGATCCTTCTACCTCCTAGTCGCGCCTCCTCTTTGTGACTGGTCGCGGATGGCTGCGAGGCGGTGTTTTATGGTGTCCAGGAAGGGGGGCTAGTTCGCCAAGTCGCGAGTCTAATCCTAGTTGAGAGGCTACTCGTAGCTGATCGTGGCTCCTTTGAGGATTGGCCGTAGTATGCATGCGGTTTAGCTGGTACTTAAAAACAGATTCTTACTTTAGCGTCTGTACAGATGGAGGGTTTGCGTATCTGTACAGATGCCAGCTAGCTATCTGTACAGATAGCGGCTTGTTATCTGTACAGATGGAGGGTTTGCGTATCTGTACAGATACGTAAATAATTATCTGTACAGATACACCCCTGGCATCTGTACAGATACGTTAATAATTATCTGTACAGATACACCCCGGGCATCTGTACAGATACACCCTCGGCATCTGTACAGATACGTGAATTAGTATCTGTACAGATACACCCTAGGCATCTGTACAGATACACCCTCGGCATCTGTACAGATACGTAAATAATTATCTGTACAGATATACCCCAGGCATCTGTACAGATACACCCCTGGCATCTGTACAGATACGTAAATAATTATCTGTACAGATCTACCCCAGGCATCTGTACAGATACACCCCTGGCATCTGTACAGATACGTAAATAATTATCTGTACAGATCTACCCCAGGCATCTGTACAGATACACCCCTGGCATCTGTACAGATACGTAAATAATTATCTGTACAGATATACCCCCGGCATCTGTACAGATACACCTATAAATATCTGTACAGATGCCGACAAGCAGGAATCTGTACAGATACACCTAAGAATATCTGTACAGATGCCGACAATTAAGAATCTGTACAGATACACCTATAAATATCTGTACAGATGCCGACAAGCAGGAATCTGTACAGATGCAAGGAAGGAATCTGTACAGATGCCGCATATCCTTGGGGCCATCGACATGCATCTGTACAGATGGCGGGCCCATTAGACGGGCATCTGTACAGATTCCCAAAAAGGGGGGGGTACCTCGCGCGCGGATCGATGTATCTTCGCAACCGCTGCGAGTTAGGACTTCATTCAAGAGCGAGGTCCCCCTTAAACTCAACGCTCTATCGTTCTATCGGAGCAGAAAGTCCTTCCGACGCAAAAAAGGCCCTCGCGTCGGCCTTATTTATCGTGAGTGATGTTATCTGAAGGGCACAGCAGATCAAGGACTCCTGTTTGGTGGTGTGTCAGGGCTGCAGGGCTACTCTGATGCAGACTATGCAGGAGACAAGGACACAGCAAGGAGCACAACAGGCTATCTTTTTACTCTGAATGGAGGTGCTATCAGCTGGTCCAGCCGCCTTCAGCCTACTGTGGCTATGTCAACAGCAGAAGCAGAATATATGGCAGCCTCTAGCGCAGCTAAGGAGGCTCTGTGGCTGCGGAAGCTCATGAGGGATCTGCAGCTGGATGCATCAACCGGGTTAGGACCCGAAGCCAGTAGCACCCCATGTAGCAGGTGTGGTTCAGTAGCTACAAACCTCCCTCTTCTTGCGAGAGGCCGGGGGATCGACACCCGCAAGGGGCCAGAAATATTTGGCGTAATCGATCTCTCTTGAGGGCAGTGCCCGCCATCGTGCGGGGTGGGAGCTGGAGTGGAGTAGGCTAATTTCCTATGAAGCTCAGGAGGGTAGACACGTTTCCGAGCCGGGGCGTGTCGTGCTGTGAGAGCGCCCTTTAGGCATACGTCAGCCCGCGGGGGCCCCTCCCATGGTGTGAAAGACCAGAAGCGGCGCGCGGTTCCTTAGTGCACGCCCCCTGAAGCTTCAGGGGGAGTAGTCTTTCTTTTTCTTTCTTTTGCAGCTGGATGCTAGCTGTGTGCACCTGGGCTGTGACAACCAAGCAGCCATTCAGCTCCTGCACAACCCCATGGCCACATCCAGGGCAAAGCACATAGATGTGCACCACCACTTTGTCAGGGAGCGCATCAGCAGAGGCGAGGTAGCCTTTCACTACTGTCACACCTCCAGCATGCTAGCAGACATCCTCACCAAGCCTCTGGCAGCAGTCCAGTTCAACATGGGCAAGCAAGGGTGTGGGGTCTTCAGCTAAGCAGGCACAGGTCTTTTCTGATCTGAAACAGCCTGTGGTATCCAGCCTGTTCTCTGACTCAGGACTGGAGCTTGGAAGGGCCTTAGGCACAGGCATGCATGCCTGTCAACAGCCATTTAGTCCCAGCTTGGTGTGTCTTTGCCATGTACTGAGAAGTTGCCCGCAGTTGATGCTTGGCTCAGGCTTGCTTGCCTGCTGACCGCCAGTTGTTTGCTTAAAACAGTTGTTAGATGCGCTTGCCAGACCTCTGAGTGGGAGTGTTAGTTGCACACCCTCCCGGTGCAGCAGAGATCTAGCACCGGGATTGTAGGGTGTGATTGCCAGCGGTCCGGCCGCAAAGAGTGCGAGTGTGACTGCCGTATTTAGGGCAGGCACCCGGCAGTCGTGGGCACCCTGAACTGGTGTCCGCGTCTGCCCGTGCTCTTCTAACAGGTAGGCGCGAAGCTGCGCGCCAGCCTGTTATGGCAGATCATTGTAACTACCCTGAACTGGTGTCCGCGTCTGCCCGTGCTCTTCTAACACTAGCTTTGGACTCCGACAGCACGGCTTCAGCACGGCCTGACCCATCGACCTCCGCATCCTGCGAGAACACGGGACAGGGCGTAGGATGAGGGCGCGTGTGTGCGGGTACGGCAATTGATGCGCGGTGGTGCGATTGATGGTGTGCGATTGATGTGCGGGGCTGTGTGCGAGACTATGCACTAGGCGAGACTAGGCTGTGTGCGGGGCTGAACTGTGGGCTTACCAGGTATTGGGGCG